>OAMR01000339.1:1001756-1021324 GCA_900205405.1 Echinochloa crus-galli
CAGCAGGCGGCGGCGGCGTGGTGACAGCAGGCGGCGGCGTGCCGGCGGCGATGGGCGGGCGGCGTGGTGGCGACGAGCGGCGACGGTGACAGCAGGCGGCGGCGGCGCGGCAGAGAGGCGAGGGGGTTAGGGCTAGGGCGGGAGTGGGAGATGGGCCGGGCGGGGGGTGGGGGGCTTATTTTGCCTAATTTGGATGGATTTGCCGTGGGCCAGATCTGGTGGGCCGGATCCAGCACACGGCAAAGGCCCAGGATCTTTGCCGTGTGCTGGCCCACGGCAAACACTTTGCCGTGTGCTGGCCCACGGCAAAGACCCAAAAAATCAAGTTTTCAAATTTTTGCACAAATTGCTCAACTATTTTATGTTTAAATTATTTTGTCTAGTTCATTTCCTTCCCAAAGTGGGTCAACATATCATGCTTTCAAATTTTATGCAAAAAAACACTGTTATTTCATGTGTTTCAATGAATATGACACGAAAATCTTTTACGGCAAAAAAAATAAAAAATATCAAACGGATCCGAAAAATAACCAAAATTTGGCACGAAGCAACTTTTCCTGTCTACTGCATATACAAAAAGTGTTGAAGTCAAATCCAAATTCGAACTTACATTTGCTTTGAAATGTGAACGATTCCATATCAATTCTCTAGATCTTCTCCGTAGATGTTTGGATTTCTATGCAGCGTACAAGAAAACTTTCACGAACGCTTCTCAAATTTTTACCACAGCGTTTATGAATGAAATCATGGGTTCAAGACAAATATTGAGATTTACGGGCTCCGTTTGCTTTTTATATAATTTTAAAACAGTGTGTCCACACGTTCGCGATTATGGTTCCCTGGGCAAATTGCTCGAAATTTCTTCGCAATTCAAAGATACGACTTTGCATCGTGATGAATAACGTGAATATCATTTTTTGTTCAATTAAATTCGAAGATTCGAGACACTTGTAGTTTAAATTTGAATTATTTAAAAGAAATCCATGAAATCAAATAAAATAACTAAATATAGCAAAATCATCAAAAAATACACCAAATTCAAACATAGGGTTGACCATTAAGTACGTATACAGTAGGAAAACTTGAGAAGGGAAAAAACATTTTTTTAAATATATTTGCCGTGTGCTTTATTTTGCCGTCAGCCGACACACGGCAAAGGCCCACGGCAGGCGCCGACGTCCAACGTGGCGCGCGTTTGCCGTGTGTCAGCCGTTAGGCACACGACAAACATAACCTAAATGCCGTGTGCTGCGTGAATGCCGTGTGCCAGAATTCCAGGCACACGGCAAAACATCTATATGCCGTGTGCCTTGTCTCTGCCGTGTGCCACGAGGCCGGCACACGGCATAGAATCTTTTTGCCGTGTGCCCGATTTTCTGCACACGGCAAACACTTTGGTACACGGCATAGAGCCGATTTCCGGTAGTGATGGCAACCAAACTCATACAATGGTGGAGGAGTTGTCTCATAGTCCTAAAATTTAGCTCATGAGGCAGTTGTTTCGTGAAACAACGACCTCTTTATCTCACCTCGCTCTCTCTCCTCCACATCAGTAAAAATCCTATATAACATTGCATAAGACGACCTATGAGACCGCTGACGTGTAGCAATATACCTTCCTTAATTCACGTATATCTTTTGACCGACCTAGACGAAGGGGGCCGCCTATCTATCTGATTCCGTTACGATTGCCAAGGATGCATGCATGGGGAGCTCGGCGAGACGGCAACTGAATCACGCATTTGTCGTGTGGAATACGTTTCCGAATGGCCCACGAGCCATGCACAGCGATCCCGGCGGCGGCGGCGGGCGATAGGTGCTGCCAGAGCCCCGCCGCGGCCGAGACGAAGCGGCTCCTGCGCCTCGCCGCGCCGATGATCGCCAGCTGCTTCCTGCAGAACGCCGTCAACATAATGTCCCTCATGTTCGTCGGCCACCTCGGCAAGCTTCACCTCGCCGTCTCCATCACCAGCGCCACCGGCCTCAACATCATCGTACGCACGCCCTTGTAATCTTGTATCTATCTTGCCTCATCTACCACCGTATATACTAGAATCCTCGACCTCCATCGGCATCGGGTTTATAACTAATCGAAGCGAGGACGAAAGTGTAAGTAGGGTGCTATGTTCCTGCAGAACGCCGTCAACATAATGTCCCTCATGTTCGTCGGCCACCTCGGCAAGCTTCACCTCGCCGGCGCCTCCCTCGCCGTCTCCATCACCAGCGCCACTGGCCTCAACATCATCGTACGCACGCCCTTGTAATCTGCTTGCTTGTATAGTTGTATCGATATACCTAGCCTCGATCAGCTAACTACCAGAAGTATACAACTAATGATTGTGTTCTTGGCTTCTTGCTTCTCCGATCGCAACAATGGCGGTGGTCACACTCACGCACAGACGGGCATGGCGACGGCGCTGGACACCCTCTGCGGGCAGGCGTTCGGCGCGCGGCAGCACCACCTCCTCGGCGTCTACAAGCAGCGCGCCATGGTGGTGATCGCCCTCGCCTGCGCCCCCTTCGCCGCCGTCTGGGCGTACGCCGGCGAGATCCTGGCGCTCCTCGGCCAGGACCGCGCCGTCGCCGCCGAGGCCGGCGCCTACGCGCGGTGGCTCATCCCGTCCATCTTCGTCAGCGTGCCGCTGCAGTGCCACGTCCGGTTCCTGCAGACGCAGAGCCTCGTCCTGCCCGTCGTCGCGGGCTCCGGCGCCGCCGCGCTCTGCCACGCCGCCGTTTGCTGGGCGCTCGTGTACGGCGCCGGCATGGGGAGCAAGGGCGCCGCCATCGCCAACGCCGTCTCCTACGCCGTCAATTTGGTGATCCTGGCCGTGTACGTCAGGATGTCCAGCGCCTGCGAGCGTACGTGGAACGGGTTCTCCATGGAGGCGTTCAAGGAGCTGCGGCCGTTCGCCGCTCTTGCCGTGCCGTCTGGGTTCATGATACGGTAAAGATCAATGATATGATCGACTCTCCCTCCGATATGATATATACTATCGTTTCCAGGATACAATAAAATTGATAGAGAAGCAGTACGTGTTCTTTAATTTCTTGGGTGCAGCTTGGAGTTTTGGGCTTTTGAAGTCATTGTGCTGCTGTCTGGTCTTCTGCCCAACCCTCAGCTACAGACTTCGGTGCTGTCAATCTGGTAATAGAACATGTGAAGCTAGCTTCAGAAAAGAAGACACACTTTGATATATATAGCTAATTAATAACCAAGTGTTCTCCAATTCTGCAGCCTTAACAGTACGATTCTGCTCTTCATGATACCATTGGGGCTTAATTTTTCGGTTAAGTGATTGACTGCTGCCTGTCCCCAAAATATAGTCATGCACCCTATATATATACAAGCATCATATATATATTTTCAGTCATTTTGATGGGTTCACATTATCTTTTCCTTCAATTCTCTGCAGCACGCGTGTTTCAAACGAACTTGGTGCTGGGCAGCCTCAGGCAGCCAAGTTGGCTGCAGGGGTAGTCATGTGTATGGTCTTAACTTCAGGTGTTGTTATGACCTTGGCCATGTCTCTGCTGCGCAATGTTTGGGCACACTTGTACAGCAATGATCGGGAAGTTGTGGCATACTTTGCTAAGATGCTGCCCGCTGTTGGGATATCTTTCTTCATGGATAGCATTCACGGAACTCTCTCAGGTAGCTGCCAAAAATCTGATACTGAATGGATCAGAAGTAATTTTATTTCATGTAAGGAATCAGAATAATATGTAATCATGTGTGTTTCAACTTTTACAGGTGTGCTCACTGGCTGTGGCAAGCAAAAGTTCGGCGCAGCCATTAATCTCGGTGCATTCTACTTGGTAGGTATCCCGATGGCCTTGCTGCTTGCGTTTGTCTTCCATATGAATGGAAAGGTATGTAGGTCCTTTGCTCAACATCTCATCATCAAACTTAGCACAAGAACATATTTGAATTCAGATAATGACATTACTAACACAATGACATTACTAACACAAACTCATTGATAAGCACTTGCTTCAAGAATCCATGAGAGATGAAAAGTTCAATCTAAGTATTTTTTTCATTAGTCCTGTCATCCCAAAAATGCAAAACATATGAAGACATAAAAATTTCAAATTTTAGAATATTTGGGGTGAACCATTAGTCTAATAATATAAAAACGTTTTTTCATAAAGTAGTTAAATTGAATTTGTTTTAGAAATACTTTCTAGTTAACAAAAATTGTTGTTGCCACAAATGATACTAAGATAAATTAGCAGTCAGAATGTTATTTTGAGGAGAGTGATGCATGCTTTTAACAGGGACTTTGGTTTGGTATCGTCTGCGGCAGCCTCATCAAGGTGCTCTCGTTTGCATCTATTGCGTGGTTCACAGACTGGAACAAGGAAGTAAGTAGAGTACACAGATGGAATTTTATCAGGATGCTGCTCTAGTCCAGCCATCTGGGTGACATATTCTCCTTCCTGTTTCAAATTTCAGGTAGTCAAGGCAAAGGACAGGGTGTTTGGCTCATCTCTACCAGTGTCATAACATTTGAAGCCCCATGCTGTAAGTTTCATTCAATTGGAAGGCATAGATAGAATGGCCGTAAAAATGATGCTTTTGTTGTAACCAGGCCAACTGTTTTTTTAATTCCCATTTTAGGTTTATTTGGAGGACTGTCTACATCATATTTAAAATATATCCTCCTACATGTATCTCATGTTTTGAGGGGGTTGCTGGGCTATGGAGATGTGACCTAACGCTAGGTCACAAATGTTTACAGTTGAGACGACACTATGCTAGGTCTTATGGCTTAGTAGCCTTGAGAAACGGTTTTTTTTAACTGCAGCCCATCTGCGAAAATTCTTTATTTTTTATAACATAAACAGAATGCAAAAGGATTATGTTGCATTTACTTCTACTCTCTTTATATTCTTTTATATTTTCTCACATCGCGCAAATGTAAGAAAAACATGCACAACCTAACCTCCCTATCCTAGTAAAATTTGGATAAGTATTCATTTCATTTTATTAGAGCTGTAGAATTGGTGATTTGTTAAAGTGGGTTCCTTGTTATCTATTATTAAAATAACTAGACAAAGCAAGACCCCACATCATAATGTAAAAGGTATAAGTGTGCCTTGCTAAAAAACCAATCCACCTGACATACTATGCGCCCGAAAAAGAATGATGCTATGGGATTCTTAATACAGATCAAGAGTGGATTAAAGAGACGCATATGCCTATAGTTTGTTGTCACACCCGGCCCAGATTGTATGGCCTAGTAGTGGCCTGTAAGTGCGGAATGCACATATTTAGTGCCACCAGTGTGGAGCCAATTTATAAGCCCTTGTCTTCCAGCCATAGTACCTTTGGGTTAATCCTTTTACATGAAGCGATTATGAAAGTGTAAGCATGGTCTTATGTGTACGCGTGCATGCCCCTCGGAATTGAAGGGCTATGCGGGGCGGCTTTGGAACATAATCATGAGGTGGCACAAGCATCAGCTTCTAGTGGGGTTGTGGCTAGCCCTACATGGAAATGTCTGGCTCGGTGTGGGACATTTCCTACAATAATGGCACAAGCAGTGGCAATGACATATCAACTTGATAGTTTTTATTGTTCGGTTATTGCGGTTTTATGGTGCAGTACGGCGACTGGCTGGTGGTGGTATGGAGCTTGTCGAGTGGCAGAATGGTGGTGTGTGTAGCTGTTCGTCGACGATGTTATGTGGTGCATGTTGATGTTCCGTTTTCACTGGACATGGTCGTTAGTTGCTCGGTTGCTCACTTTTGTTGCTTTGTACGTTGTTGCTGCTGCTTAGCCATTCAGGTTGTTGTTTTGTTGTATGGGCTTCTTCTGCTTTTTAATGGCTGATTCGTTTGAATAAAATATGTAACATTTTCTTGATTTATTTTAAAGAATCAAAGCAGCACAAAGAAGATTTGTAGTTCCATGCTGTAAACACTTGGAGTGCGTTTGACAACTGATGGGGAAGGGGCATGGGAATTAGTGGTGGGAGTTGACAGAAGGAATTCACTTGGAAAATTGATTTTTAGTCCCATTCCTTTGTTTGACTTGTGGAGAGAATTAGGAGTGGGAGTTTAAGTGAGACTTGATATATCCTTTGTTTGGTATGGGGTCTAGAGATTGGGAATTATATTTTAAGTCATGATTAACGGTGTAGATGTATCCATCTTGCACTCAAAATAAATTCCCTCTCAATTACCACCCCTCCCCCTGGGAAGAGATTAGTGGGAATTGCTCCTCTAAATTCCTCTTCCCCATCCCACTAAAACTCCCATGACCACGGAACAAACAATGAAATTTTAATCTCTCAACTCTCAACTCACATTCCCTTCTTCTAATTACCTCCAACCAAATGAGCTATTGATACACATCAACTCAGGCA
The DNA here is from genome assembly GCA_900205405.1 of Echinochloa crus-galli. Taxonomy (NCBI): domain Eukaryota; kingdom Viridiplantae; phylum Streptophyta; class Magnoliopsida; order Poales; family Poaceae; genus Echinochloa; species Echinochloa crus-galli. Next base: position 1,008,128 of record OAMR01000339.1, read on the forward strand.
ATTCAAAACCGCATCCACCACCAAAGAAACGGTCACTCCAACATAGCAAGTTTAATAAAACACAGTCCTACATTATTAATTCTAAGACTTTTTTTATCACAGCTCCAGTTGTTTATCTTCTTCCAACTCATGCAGAGGTTGGTCCACATAGCTTAGTGTGGATCCTACACAAAATTATTTGCATTTAAATAATTTACCGTATAAAAAAGATATAACCACTACCAGAATAGTTGATATCTGCACCGGGTGGGAAAGCCCTTTAGCACCGGGTTTCCCACCCGGTGCAACTAAACCGAGACTAAACATAAGAGCAAAAGGGGAACCTCGAGCGCCGCTCTCGATGGGCTCTGCTTCACGCTGAGGAGCTCATCGGCCAGCAGCCTCCGGTCGAACCACCCCTCCTCCGCGACGAACACGTACGTCGACAGGAACGTTAGCGCCTCGCTGTGGTTCCCGGCGTCCAGCCACCGGAGGTGCACTCCGTCGGGGGAGCTGTGGTAGTTGATGGGCGCCTGGCAGCACGCCATGCCGGAGCAGTACTTGCCGGTGGCCTTCCTCCCGATGCTGCTCACCTTCTTGTCGAGGAAGGAGCAGAAGGAGGCGCAGCCGCTGACGATGCCCGACCTCCTGGGCCCGATCCTGGGGTCCTCCACCAGCGTCGCCACCAGGTTGCAGCCGGAGAGCACGAGCTCGTTGATGTTGGAGAGCATGTAGCCGTGGCGGACGAAGCCAGCGCCGAAGGAGAAGTTCCGGTCGGAGGTGGCGATGGTGTTGCTGTCGATGATGGAGCCGGCGTGCACCACGCGCACGGTGGCGTTTCGGAGGGAGATCTCGGCGACGCGGAGCGTGCCGTCGCCGAGGAGCAGCCGCGGCGGATCCGGGCCGGTGGTGTTGCAGGTGAGGTTGAGCCCCGGCCAGTAGCAGTGAGGTGAGCCTATTCCGAAAGGGTACGGCACGCTCACGTTGCCGCAGGTGGTGGTGCAGTTGGGCAACCCTATCGGCGGCGCTGGAGCCTCTGCTGTGGCCGCGGCCACCACCATCGCTAACAATGCTAGAGCTGCTACTGCTCCATAGGCTATGGCCATCGAGCAGAGTGTTCTTCTCATTGTTCACTTAGCTGCTACCAAACATATAACACGTACTTGCACTACATGCTTCTCTTCTTCATTTTTCAGGGGCCAAACGTTCAGTTATAGGGGCAATGATGCATACCAAGTCAAGCCGTTGAGCCGCCTAGCTTAGTCGTCAAGATCTACGTCAATAGTTTTCTTATTTAAGGCCCCCTTGGCCAGTGGCGGAACTGGAGAAAAAATTCTGGGGGGCCAGTGGGTCGGACAAAAATTTGGCAATTTGCCCTAAATTTTTATTGTCCACACACACGCACACTAGCTAACTAGCTAGCTTCTAATTTATTTTCAGTTGATTGAGGATTTTGATCAGCCATATAAATAATTTACATGTTGCCCTTCCACACATATCTTCTCTTGTAGAAAGAATAAAGTATCTTTTTTATGCTTTTCCTTGGTTTTGGATTTGGACAAATCTCATAAAAAATCCTATGCTAATATGAGACAATAAATTAAATCCGAAATGTTTAAAGAATCAGTCGACCATGAGACATATATTGCATCATGTTCATCTCGTGTCATTTTCTCCCATTTATAGCGTCACAACTGAGCTGGAAGTGTAGCGTCAGTGGTTGGAGGTGAGCCACTGTTTGAAAGCAATACTGCGCCAACATCCTTGACGGCGAATGTTGGAGGGTCGCATCTGGCTTCAATTGTGTCTAATTGAGTTGGAGCTGGATGCCAAGTTGATCAAGCATGATATTGCCCTCGGCGATAGATGCCAACTGTGCTACCCTAATAGTCGCATGCTTGATCTTGTACAACCTATTATAGATAATCATGATGTGATGCCACTAGCTGGCCATTGATGATTGAATTATCTATGTTTGATTATGCTAGCGTGTTATGTTGTATAAGAATGCTCTACTAATTAATGTAGATAACATTCATGAAATCATTTCAATGGTTAGTGCTTGGTATTATAATAAATTAATTTATAGTTAATTTATGAGGCAACTAAAATTAGAAAAACATAGTTAATGGCACTCTAATGTTACAACTTATGCTGGAAATATGTGTGCACAAGTATAAATATTTGTTTTGTCACTTTCTCCTCATGATATGCTTGAGTACCTTAATTCCAACTTCAAATTACTTGGTTGATGACCTTAAATCATTTTAGCCCTTGTCCACTTGAATCATTGCACCTGATATGCATATGGATTCATGGTATTGTTATAATTCATGCATTTGCTTAATTCGTTAGAGCAATATTATGGAGTGATGCATTCATGGAGCACCGAAATAGGCAGGCCCCTATTTATCTCACTTTGTTCTCCGAATGATAATGTGGTATTAACCCTACTTAGTTCATATGAAATGTGTAGAAGACATTTTGTCATATTTTTCTCTAGGTCTAGATCAACTTGTACTAGGTAAAATATGTATGCTTCGCCTTGTCATATTAATTTTCTTAGCCATACTTAGATACCAGTAGAAGTTAGGAGGTGGCAAGGGCACCACCCACCCGTGAGCTATAGGATGATTAATTATACGTGAATAATTGAGAAGGAATAAAAGATGAGCAACTATGAATGATGAATCAAGTTGGATAAGGATCACATCTTTGTTGCCGGGTTCTTGAGCACTATTCCGTACAAACCACATGTCTAACGCTCCAGCCGCCAGGCCGCGCCGCAGGCCTGCCCCGCCAGCTCGCGGCGGCCGCCAGGCCCACGCGCGCCTGCCCGCCAGCTCTCAGCCCACCGGCACCGCCGCGTCGCAGCTGCAGGAGCCGTGCGCCCGCCGAAGCTCGCGTCCGTGCTGGTCCATGAGGATCTGCAAGAAGTGACGAGAATAGATAAGGATAGAGAAGGAAAAAGACAGAAGGAGAAGAATGAATGGTTGTGCACGCAAGCGAACAAGGACCAGAGATAAAGGAGAGAGAGAGATTGAGAAGATGCTGTCGGTGGGAAGGTATTTGCACCGGTTGCTGAAACCAACCGGTGCTAAAAGATTTTAACAGCTTTAGCACCGGGTGGTAGCTGCGTCCGGTGTTAATGGGGGACTTTTAGCACCGGATTTTTCTACGACCCGGTGCTAATGAGCTCCCCTTTGTCAAACCTGCGTGCAACTCTGCTCCTAGCCATTGGACCCGGTGCTGATGCTTCATCAGCACCGGGTCCAAAAATAGCCGAGGCGGAGGAGGCGGGCGGATGTGAAGCATTCTGGTAGTGAACTATCTAGAAAGAAACAAAAGCCATTGAAGCAAGCACAAAATACACGCGAGGCTGACGTGGATACTTATTGTGTTGGGCCATGGTATCGTCCTATAAGAAACAAAGACGAGCTAGGGCCGGCACTAGAGAAGAGGTTCGGAGGAAGGCATAGCCGTGGCTGAAAGGTGGAAACAGAGACGAGCCTGAGGAGGAAGAAGAGAGGCAACCCATTGCAGCCTGAAGCTCTGAAATCATGGAGCCCGCCGCCAATGGACAACATATCCACCACCACCATGAGCAGCTGAGGCAGGAGAAGCTCATCATTGACACCGATCCCGGCATCGGTACGTATACCTTTTCCTTCCCTTCCCCTTCAATTCAATGCTCACTCCCTCCCACCCTGTGTGTCGGTCCTGTATGCCTACCGGTTCTTCCCATCTCTTATAGGAATATATGTGAACTTCCTCGTTAGTTTACTTTACTTATGGTTTGCAAATTAGCTGGACCCACTGTTGTCTGTTCTTTGACATATGGTGAGCCTTACCATCCCCTTTAGCTTGTTATTGCCTTAATTTTATTTTTCTTCTCCTCTTCGTTTGCATGATCTCATTCCAGATGACAGCGTGGCGATCATGATGGCATTCCAGTGGCCAGGGGTGCAAGTCCTAGGGCTCACCACCATTTTCGGCAACTGCACAACGGAGCGCGCCACACGGAACGCCTTGATACTGGCAAGTATATAGCAGATGATCATGGCAAATGCTCCCCACTTAGTTTCTTCATCTTTACTTTTTTGCTACATCTCTTAAACTGGCAGTGCGAGAACGCAGGTCACCCTGAGATTCCAGTAGCAGAGGGTAGCCCTGAGCCTCTCAAGGTATATTTAATTTTGTTCACACAGTCATACAACCTGTTCTGCATTTTGCTGGCACATTTGTTAGGAGCAGTGCTGAATCCGGGCATTGGTAGTTCTCTGCTCCCTGTCCAACGCCAGAATAAGAGAATACTAAAGTAGAGAAATCTTTTATAATGCGTGAAATCTTCATATAGTTCACTGTTGAAATCGTTTCATATTGTGAATAGGGAGGAAAGCCGCATGTCGCTGACTTTGTTCACGGATCAGATGGCCTTGGGAGCATGGAGCTTCCTGATCCAACTATCAACAAAGTTGAGCAAAGCGCTGATGAGTTCCTGGTTGATAGGGTCTCACAGTTTCCTGGAGAGATCTCTGTACTCGCCTTGGGCCCTCTGACAAACGCAGCACTGGTATACTCTTTCTCTTTTTTTTCTTTTTTTTTTGCGAAAGGGTATAATCTTTCTGTGACGGTGTAGAATCTGAATGTTGTATGATATATGACTAATTGCTGACTATGGTGATTGTGCTACAATGTTTCTCAGGCCATCAAAAGAGATCCCTCTTTTGTGAAAAAAGTTAAGAGGATTGTTGTGCTAGGTGGAGCTTTCTCTGTAGCTGGAAACGCCACCCCTGCAGCTGAAGCAAATGTAATCCCAATTATACCAGTGTGCAGAAAGAAATTTATCGACGGACTAATGAATGGTTAGTCCAACTTTCTGCAGATCTACAATGACCCGGAAGCAGCCGATATAGTTTTCACTTCCGGGGCAGACATCTACGTGGTTGGCCTCAACATCACAATGCAAGTCATTTTCACAGGTCCTTTGTCTCTCCTAAACTCTAAAGGCAATCACCGCATTCATTTCAGTATGGAAAAATATTCATTTTATTACCTAGATCGCTGGATCGATGTTCAACTCACCATGTGAACTACTGAACTTGCTGCAACATTCAGATAAGGATCTCCTGGAGCTAAGGAACTCAGAAGGGAAGCACGCACAGTTCCTATGCGACATATGCAGATTCTATTTGGACTGGCACATCAAGTCCTACGGCATTCCTGGTATGCTAGAACTATCCATCAACCATCAATCTCCTTCAAATTTGGACGGTTTTTCAGCTCTTGTTCCCGCGTATGGCTCAGTTGTTTACCTCCACGATCCGGTGAGCTTCGTGGCACTGGTTTCTCCGGATTTGTTCACGTTCAGGAAGGGTGTGGTGAGGGTAGAGACCCAGGGCATCTGCAAGGGGCATACTTGCATGGATATGGGACTGAAGAAGTAAGCAGCTCCAGGTCCATTTTACAGTCTGTTCACATATCTTGCTACGTTACAGATCGTCACTTGCTGCTGGTGCAGGTGGGATTCAGAGAACCCGTGGACTACTGGCTACTCGCCCATTTCGGTAGCGTGGTCGGTTGATGTGCCTAATAAGGTGGTTGAGTTTGTGAAGGAGCTCATCACCAAACAGTGACAAAATTAGGTAGCACTAGAAACATGGTGCATGCGCTGCTACTTATGTCCCGTTTAATGTATTTCAAGCATAATGTGTAATGTACTATCAAGCTTATTTCAAACATGAACGTGTAATGTACTATCAAGCTTAATAATATTATGAGTTTTAGGGATGATGCTCCCTTCTTCGTAAGCATGCAAGCAAAATACAGAGCGGTTCAATCACCTCTGTTGGGCATACACCAGTCTATTTTACACCCTCCAACTATCACAAAAGTCCGATTTTCAACCTTGAACTACAAGACCAGATAACAAAGGCCATCCAACTGTCAAAATCATGCAAATTTAGCCCTTTGGGTGGTTTTGAAGGAGATTTTCCATTTTGGTAAAATTAAAAATATTCAAATTTAAACTAAAAAATTCATAAGTAATTCATTTTAACTCAAAAATAAATACAAAATTGGTAACAAAAGTTTTCTAAAAGTGCAACCTATCTATTGTCACTATATTTGTCAGTTAATCGGATCCATTTTTTTCATGTTCATAGTATTTGGTTGCTTATAGGTATGCCTATTATTTTTAAATAATTAAGATTCAAATAGAGCAACAATAGATAGGTTGCATTTTTAGAAAAAATGTTATACTGGTTTCATATTTTTTTGAATTAGGATGAATTAGTTTTGATTTTTAGATCTAATTGGAATTTTTAGTTTTGTTTATAAAATACAAAACCACCTTTGAAACCACCCTAAGGCATAAATTTGCACGGTTGTGATAGTTGGATGGTCTTTGTTATCTGGTTTTATAGTTTAAGGTTGAAAATCAGATTTTTGTGATAGTTGGAGGTTGTAAAATGGACTTTTCCCTCAATAAAATAGATCACTCTCCCCAACTTCCTTTAGGACTTCTCCAACAATGATGAGTCTTCCCATGTTGCCACATCACTTTTTAAATGAGTTGGAAGAGAGAAGGCGAGGAGATGCTTTAGGCAATGTGCTATTAGACAAGCTATTGGATATGTAATCTTTTTCTATCTCCTTTATGATTAGGTTGTCAAGTTTTAATTTGAGCTAGTTCACTAGCTCAACTTTGGATAAGACCACAAGTTTTGAGACAAGAGCTGCCCCTAACAGACCAACAGATGTCGGAACTGAAAGAACATCTAGAGCACTAGGTTCAATCTAGCCAAACCAGCTTCTTAGCCGGATTCACTTGCACTCCTTTCGCGTGCATCAGTAACTTGAGATTCAGTCACTTTCCTGATTTTGAAGGATGTTGCCTCCAGATCATTTTCCTTTGAAATTCACTGCTTCAGACCTGCCGGGATGTCATCTAGTTCCCAATTCGGCGCACTCTAGGTTAGGAGTGAAATCAGTTCCTAATCCATCATCCTAGTTGATAAGTCAGCAGATAATTCTCCCAGGCCCTGCTTGCAATAATCTTATTTAAAAAAGATGAGATAATTCTAGGCAATAGCTCAGATAGTACGAAAACAACCACACTCAGCCGTTTGTGTGGCTGTCGTTGTTTTGCGTCTCAAGGGTTCTCTTGAGTATGCGTCATTGTAACTCTCTTTTTCTTAACTATGCACGTTCTAAACAAAAATGCCCCCCCCCCCCACACACACACAAACGTGCGGAAGAAATCATATTGATTAATATATATTTCCAATAAAATCAAAACTAGCACCAAGGTCCTTTCTACAACATGAGAATTTGGCTCCAACTAGGGGTGGATATCGAGCTTAGCTTGGATAGGCTCGATTCAGCTCGAGCTGGCTCGTTAACATAACGAGCCGAGCTGGCTCGGCTCGGTAACGAAGCGAGCCAGAGAAGCTGCTCGGCTCGGCTCGTTTGCTAGCTCGAGCTGGCTCGATTAGCTCGCGACCCAGCTCGTTTATCATCAACACACATATATTTTTCATACAAATAAAATTTATGGCACACTAAAATAAAAAACAACTATTCTTCACATATTTGAAGCTCAAAGATAAGATAGAAGCAATAGTAGTTCACAATATGATATCACCACAACATAAATTATTCATGGCCACCATCATTCACCATTCAAATATAAGTAAACCAGATAAACAAAATACATGTTGGGCTATAGACTCTGGCTTGTTATAGCTCGTGAGCGGCTCGCGAGCTAGCTCGAGCTAGCTCGTTAACACACCGAGCTAAAACCTTAGCTCAGGTCGTGAACAATTTAAAACGAGCCGAGCCGAGTCACTAATGAGCCGAGTCGAGCGAGCTATCGAGCCACGAGTATTTTGTCCAGCCCTAGCTCCAACATCTTAGAGACTACCACATAATCAAAGAACAAATGTTGGTTGGTTTCCTTTTCATTGCAAAAAAAAACAAATATCTTCCCCATCTTGTCTCTAGTTCAAAAAATTATGGGACTATCTATTTATATGTTGTTAGATTTTAAAGGTCAAAATAAATCCGTCAAATTTTATGATGTTGCGTATATTCTTCTCCAATGTTGCAAGTGTTATCCTCATATATTTCATATGAGAGGCATATGAAGTACTATGCAACATGCCAGAGCGAATGTTTGAACACTTGCAACATTGGAGATTTTAAAGGTCAAAATATTATGGAATAGTATGCAAAATAATATCCATTACAAGAAAATAATATAAAAATATTATTAAATAATTAGGAAATTGTATGGTACTAGATTCCAAATATATAAAACATGGCTAAAGCATATACTAGTATACAAAACTCTAACATACTAGATATGTTTAAAAGAATGATATCATGATATCAAAAAATATGTTTAAAAAGGGGATCAGATCAAATGCATGTGTTGAGAGCAAGTACAACAATGGTCTTATAGCCAAGCTAGTCAGCACTTTTGATGATGTGGAGGAAAGCAAAGAGGACAGAGAGGAGCTTGGCTCTCAGGCCTTCTCCAATGGTTGAGATAGCACGCTAGCTCTAAGCACTTTAAGAGACAACTCCTTCAATGATCTAGCTCTTAGCACATAGCTCATAACATGAATGATCCCACACGTCATCATCACATAATCTTGAAATGCGTGTATGAGACTATCTCTTGAACAAGAGATAGCTCATAACTTTTTGCACTATTCATGGATTAAAAAATTTATGAGCTAGCCTAAGAGCTGACCATTGGAGAAGGCCTCATGCAAGCAAAAAGCTGGGCACAATCTCCTATGTAGGGGTAGGGCCAAATGAGAGGAGATGTGATAGTGAGTAGGAAAGAGAAGATAATAAATAGCAAAAAACAATAATATGTAAAGAAAGAAACGATCTTCTCTTTAACAATAAACCTCCAAGTGCTGCAAGATGGAAGGCCTCCTTCAAATCTGAAGTTACAGACCACCTCATTAGGATTAAGAAGGATCTCCATCGATCAGTTTTATTGTGGCTCGAATCCTTTTAGTTCCAGCCTTCTGCTTCCTCTAGTTTTCTCCTCTCTTTGGGGGAGCTTTTCTGCTGTTGCGATCTGTTTAGGCTGTTAGTTGTCTTCTCTTTTCCTTGTCTCTTTTAGCTAGCTTGCTACCTGTTTTTCTCTCTTGCTGCCCAATCTCTGGCTTGGCCTTGTAAGTTTCCTAAGCTCCTGTCCCGTTTTAATTTAATCTTCATTGTTGCCGCCGGGGGGGGGGGGGGGGGGGGGCTTGCCCCACGGTGTTTTGCTAAAAAAAGCAATAATATATAGACAAGTAATAGACTATTATTGTATAACTTGTCTCTTATATCTTGTCTAATAGACAAGCACTTGTCTCTATTATCAACCTTGATCTGAGTGCCTGCAGATGCCGTGGCCAGTGGAGATGCATTCATATTGATGACGAGTAACGGCAGCTAGCGAAGACAACGGAGCCGTGCAATGGTTGATGTAGGAGGAAGCCAAGACGAGGTGATAGCATGGCAAATTGAATGGTGTGATGGATACATGGCTTACTTGTAGCGGACTCCGAGAACAATGACTAGCCCTACATGGTGGTTGGCTTAGTGTGGATAATCATCGGCAACGAAGGCATGAGCGACGGCAATGGCGTATCGACTCTGGCATTGTCATCGTGCTTGATGACGGTGCATTGTGGCAACTCGCTGGCAGTCGGATGGTTTGTAGAGTGATGCATGGATCGTTGTTGTTAGAGTTGCTTGATGTTGTTGTAATAGATGTAATTATTTTTTTATTTGTTGTTTTCGTACAGCTTCATCTTCTTGTTAATATAATCAGTAGGTCTCCTGCATGATTAGTTTGGAAAAAAGTTAAATACTCCTGGCTTCAGTACTCTTAGGATCAGTTCAATTTTAACCTCTATTGACAGATCTATATTGCAAAAGGCAGGGTATTATTAAAATATAGTGTATGTTCTCATAAAGTATGTTTTTCAATAACAACTTCTTGACAAATCAAATGAATTTTAATTTTTTAGAGAAAATAATAAACTCTCACTGCTACCAGCATAATTTCATAACAGCATTATTCTTTTCGCTAGTAGAGAATGGACTTTCTATCTGTTATATTTGTCCCGGGTAAGTTTTTTCCTTAGACTATGTAACTTTTAGTCCCAGTTGGTATTTCTCGTGGTTCCCGTGGACCTTTAGTCCTTTTTTTTGTGATTCCTAGTTTTGGTTCTAAAATCGAGACTAAAAGGGTTTTAGAACAAGTACTAATAGCACCTTTTCTACTAGTGATTAATCTTTTGATCTAATCAATCCGGTGCACATTCACAAGCAAGTGCAACATTAAGAGGTTATTCTTGGCAACTCTCAACAAATGGGACTGTGTGAAGGGGTGCCCAATTTCCCTCCAACCATAGATGGGACTGGCCCATGATTTCAGGTTGTTGCTGTAGCGTGGTCCATGGCGGTGTATATGGACCGGCAAGGTTTTAACCAGCCCTTGTCCTGCGCTAACCGGCGGAAGCAACTGACCGCTACTTCCCAACAGGAAGGACGGTTTACGCACAGCCCCAACCATGGTTACTTGTTGTAGCAATGCCTAACAGAAACCATTAATAAATCTTGATAAGAAAGGTACGACACGAGATATTAAAAAAAACTGACCAACACTAGTTGAGTGAATGGAGAGGGACGACTGCCTCCGTAAAATTATTGGCCATGGAACGGTGCATACAATTCCATGAATATGAGCGTACTATGGTGCAAGTGCAAGCAATTTCATCTCAGTTATGCACCACATGCTCTAACATCCGCGAGCCATCCATCACCAATGTCAAACAGACTTCAGTGTTTCATCATGCATGCTGGAACAATCTTCCCACACTTCAGTTAGCGAAAACTTTACTTATATATAGCTCGCTCAATCTAGATAAAGATTTGTTTGAACAAAGAGAAAGCTACCTTAAAATCTGGTAAACGGGATTGCCAGCTTTACAACAAAAATCCAATGATCTCACAGAGAAATATTGCTCTAATTGCGCATTACAAATTTTAATCTACATGTCCAGTGCAAACCAACCCCTCCGTGCAAACTTTGGAAACAAAATGGAGGCATGCATGGGAGGTGGGAGGGAAAATTTGCAAAATCACAGCGAAGGTGGGAGGGGGGATTGGCAAAATCACCATGTATGAGGACATGCATGGGAGGTGGGAGGCCTATTGGATTAGCATCGTGTGGATCAGATTGTGGTTTCCAAAGTTTGCACGGAAGGGTTGGTTTTCACCTGATACGTTACCTCTTACATTTCTTCTAAAATATTAATTGACTTTGTAGCTACAATTTTGTGAATTTAGTTGAATGGGATCACGAGTAATGACCAATAATATAAGTATATGAGTGCAAATCGTAAAGGAGCACACAAACTAATCATAGGTGTTGATAAGGTTTTTTTTGTGCTGGAACCTATTTACCTGGATTCGAGTTCTCGACTCAGCACGATTGTTACATTTTCTAATTTATTCCAAATTTAACCAACACTATTCTCATCAATCAAGAGCATATAATTTTTTTTTGTAAAATGCCAGTATAAACACTAACTCTCGCACGCATGCACGAATAAATCCACATGAACTCTGATCAGAAGATTCAAAAGTCACCACAAGCGCCTTGTTGTCGATGACGTTGTATAGAATAGCATCTGATAATTCCTATAATAAATTCAAAAAAATGCAAGAACGCAAACTGAGTCGAGTACTCGAACTTGAGTGGGCACGTTCCACCACAAGAAACCTTACAAATTTATGATTTCTCCAAAGTAGCGGGTTATTACTATGGACAGACCAAGCACAATGGAAGTCCCTATGTACATGCGCTGTTCTATGCATTTTTTAATGTAACCATGGGAGGAGTTCCCTTTATATCTCAATAGTGTAATTATTAGATTAAAATATATGAGCGTCCTTAAACATCCGAACGAGTGTCACCTGAGTTTCTAAACATTTGAAACGCATTTTTAGGTCGCCAATCCTGTGAGGGGTGTCATCTGGGTCCACTTACTCTCAAAATGTATCTTTAAGTCTGGAACATGTCTCAGGGTATAATTCAAGTTCAAAACTAGCTCTCAAAGCATTTTTTTCGATCCTCGAACCTTTCCCTCCTATCGTTGCGGACATTGCTTCCTCCTCGCTTGCCGCCTTTGTAGCTACCTTTGGCCGGTGACCACGTAAATGAGCGTGTAGCGGGAGACAAGAATGGAGCCATCATAATAGCATATGACAAGTCTCATGTCCAGCAGCAGGTGTGGCGTGTTTCGATGTTGTCACGCTTGATTGAGGGAGAGGGACGGCATAGGCCGGTGCTGGAGGAGAAGAGACCTCAGAAAGGACATGTGACGGCAGGAAGTAGGGTGAGATGTAGCATGAAAATATGAGATCAGCATTCAACCACCCCCACACCCTCAATTTGGTTAATGCTGATGCATTTGACGAGATACATAATTTAATTTGATTCCAATTAAAAATTCATTTTAACCCAGTTTAGGGAGTTGGACGATACCCTGCGATAAGTTTAAGGATCTAAAATCTTCTTATATATACTAAAAGGATCCTAGAGAATTAAAAATACTTTCCATCTAAAAACCCACCCCGCCCCCTCACGGAGGACCCACCTGTCGGGTTTTGGAGAAGGAGAACAAGAAACACAAGAAAACAAGAAAAAATTGCACGTTCCAGACGCTTTTAGTTCATTCTCCGTAAAACTTTTTTCATCCAGCGTTTTGTACCCGCCCGCGCGTACCCACCTCCGGCCAGGTGGGCCCCTACCTCCCCACACGTACACACAATTATCCCGTATTGCTAATAGACAATAGATTGAAGAGTTTTTCTCCATATAAATAAAGACCAACTAACTCAAGTTGCTATCACACGTTATAAGGAAAAGAGAAATCAATTGTTCTATGTGAGTTAAATGCTGAAGTACTTGTCGCTTTTGTTTTATGAAGTATCAAAGTTAACATGGACTCAAAATAAACAGGAAACCATTTCTGCTTCTAGTCTGAAGAGGAAGAGCAAGAATCACAGTTTATGTGCTGAAGAGCAAAAGAGGCCGAAAGGCCCGATGGCTTCTTTGAACAAGGCATCATCTATGACGACATGTGCCTTTGAGGTAGAGCCACAGGCTTGGATAAAGAAGGGGATTAATGCCAGCTCAAT
>OAMR01000339.1:1031313-1049330 GCA_900205405.1 Echinochloa crus-galli
CCGCCGCCGCCGACCCGGTGGCACTGCTGAGCCCGAGGAAGCCGGACATGGCGTGCCTCGCCTGGCTGGACGCGCAGGAGCCGGGCTCCGTCGTGTACGCCAACTTCGGCAGCCTTGTCGCGCTCACCGCCGACGAGCTCGCCGAGTTCGCGTGGGGTCTCGCGGCGGCCGGGCGCCCGTTCCTATGGGTCGCCCGGGACGACCTCGTCGTCCCCGGCGGCACGGCGGCGCCGCTGCCGCCGGCGTTCATCTCCGGGACGGCGGCGGCGGGGCGGCGGAGCTGCTACGTGGCCAGCTGGTGCCCGCAGGAGCGCGTGCTGCGCCACCCGGCGGTGGGGTGCTTCCTGACGCACGGCGGCGCGAACTCGACGCTGGAGGCGCTCGCCGCCGGCGTGCCGGTGGTGTGCTGGCCGAGGTTCGCCGACGGGTACACCAACTGCAAGTACGCGTGCGAGGTGTGGGGCGTCGGGCTGCGGCTGGACGCCGAGGTGAGGAGGGAGCAGGTCGCCGGCCACGTCAGGTCGGTGATGGAGAGCGAGGGGATCCGGGCGAGCGCGGCGAGATGGAAGGCGGAGGCGGACGAGGCCGTGTGCCCTGGCGGGTCGTCACACCAGAGCTTGCTGGCCATGGTGAAAGCGCTTGGAGTCGGCTCACAGATGGACACTTGAAATCACCTCTTCAGATAATCGTCATATATATGTCTGCGACCGGTTGAATTGGTTGGATGAAATAAATCCAGTCTGCTGGATGCCTCGAAGGAGAAACGACTTCATATGCCCCTCGGAGAAACGACTTCATATCCACGCCAATTCTATACAACTCCTAGTTTATATATGTCGAATAAAGTATATCGCAGGTTGGATCTTCTCTTATACTACATTCATGCTTCGACCTAGGCCAAATTCACGGTCTTCTTTAGTGCCTAGCTTTTCACCTACTTTTAAGCAACCTAGAATATTTTGTGAGCCAAACCATTGCCATACATGTATGATCTATTATTAAGATTTCTTATGATGGAACCTGTCAGGGTTTGAGTCCTCGACTGAAAAATAATATCGTATTTTTCTGAATTTATTCACGACGTCATTCTTGTAGTGGTAGGCGACAGAGAGGTGACTATGGTGACTTCATCAATCTTAAGATCTGTCGGCTCAGTCTCTCGAAGATGCTCATAGAGGTAGGTTTATGTGCGTTTATTATTCATAGAGATGAGTGTGCATGCATGTTTGTGAGCATCTACGCATGTACTTTATTTAAAAAAATCATTTTCATTTATAATAATGGAATTGAACGTGCATGTTAATAGAATATGACCAAATGGTTAGACAATTATGTGATTGTTGTTGTACCAATTAGCCTATGTATTGGTGCATTGAACCACTAGCAAGTTAATTTACGTCTCTCTTCTTAGGACCCGATGGCTAACACTCAGACAAAAAGGATTATACTGATTCGGACAGACACCCTACATCCAGTCTAGGATCGAGTTCATGTTACATGAGTTTGAGCACTCATGATCTTACAACAGTGGTGCCTGTAAGCGAAGAAAGGTGGAATAAGTGAGTGGAGAGTGGTGTCATGTGTCATTGGGAGAAGGGTCCGGCTCCCTTTATATGCTCTAGGCTAGTTATGAAGAACAAGAAGAACATGGTAAAGGGGTCCCCAAACTTGGTGGTCAGAATTCCTTGATCGGTTGGGTCCCTCTGGTGCGCTGCGCTCTGTCGCAGTGGCGGTCCTATGGAACTCCTCATCGTGGTTTCCCACAGGCAGTTCACATAGTGCAAAGGCATGGCTGTTGTGGTCTCGTCCGCCAACTCCCGGGGCATGAGGTAGCGTGTGGCGGTCATGTCTGTGGTAGACTAGTTAGTTGCCACCGTGGGGTGCTCTAGCTCGTGCTCCCACCCCCAAGGTCGGGGATCAAATTGTGGGCTCGGCTTCGGGCACGTGCTGCTGACCTACCCTCGGCTGGTGACTCAGGGAGGGGCTTCTAGCTCCTCCCGTACCATGGGAGATAATGGTGGGTAGGTGGCATAGGGTCATGTCCTTGCACACAACACGTGGTATGGTGGGGGTAAGCACGGGCATGTGTAGCCCACAGTCCCTCACATCATGGATGTCGCCTTTGGCTTCTTGTGCATGATTCGATGGTGGTGTTGGTCGTGACCATCACATCAGTTGTGGTGTGCATTTATTGCTCTATTTGTCCGCCCGCTGCCCTCATCCATAGACAGAGGGTGTCAGCTCATCCCAAGCCCCATGCAAAGGGGTGTTAGGGTTCATCGTGTGTCCTCACCCTGACCATGATTTCAGGGGCACTGGACCGTAGGTGCTCAGGGCGGGCGGTGCTTTCTATGGCTCGGCCCGAGTGTCTTTTGTCGGTTTTATGTTGCTAGTCCATAGCTTGTCCCGATTATGCACTTGGGTTCCTCGCCGGTACCCCTGGTATAGGTACCCATTAGTTGCCCTCAAGCATGTTCGCGATTCAAGGGTACGGGATACAGGTACTACTAAACCCACTACCAGAGGAGATTAATGCCGACCTGGGTCCACGCCTGACAAGGTTGTGGGCCGACCCCTAGGCAGGCCACAAAGAATCCCAGACTTGCTGGACAAGATTGATGAAGGCAATGCAGATTGTGCTCCGGATATCTCAGTGTTTGTAGAAATCTGCTCGGATACGATTCCCTATTGTAATCTTGTAGGTTTAGATTCAAGCCGACTTGTAAACCCTGGCCCGTCACCCTATATAAGGCGGCCTGGGGCAACCCCATGAGGGTAATCCATCCTTTGTAACCACAAAACTCGCCATGCATTGCTTCATGAAGATTTGTCGAGCATAAGCAATACAAACAACAACCACCAACACAGGACGTATCACTGAACCTGTCTAAATCTTGTCCCCTGTAACACTTTCAAGCTACTCAACTCGGCGATCCTCTGCTTACAAATCTACCACTTGGGTATCCATCCGACAACTATGGAGCCATGGCTCGGAGAGGAGAGGTTATTACTATTAGAGACCAAAGGAGCTCCGTTCTTTTTTATATCGTCGGAGGTGCATAGTGGCATCGATCGACCAACAAGTCCATCGAAACTTGGTAGGAGTCATCACATACTTAGTGATGTGGATGTTGGATGATGATGAGAGAGAGATAGATAGGTCATATGTGTCGCCGTTAAGAAAACTAAATCTCATAGTTATATATGCACGCTCATCTTATCACGTGGCCTCACAATGCTAGCCTTGCGTTTTCACACATGATCACAAAAATAAGTGATTGTCCTCCCTCTGTTCATTTAGTTACAAAAACGATCAAGCTTTTCTTAGATACTCCGGTTCGTGAATATTGGTCCTATTCCTATAAGATACTGTGTTTTTAGTGCTTGTGTTTTTAGTACTTCGCAACGGCGCTTCTACTATGCACCCATGCTTCTCTCTCGAACCTATATTTAAGAAACCTGCCCCGCCACGCCAACTAAGTGGAGGGATGTTCAATGTTCCCGGCCTGCATCCAGATCCTAGCCATCGCCATAAGTTCCCGGTCGCCGCTATCATCGCCCGATCTCACCCCATCAATTGGATGCCAACCTCCACTGCAAGGAAGATGCTGGGCAATGACATGGTCAGCGCCGCTGAACTTCGCCATATCTTATTTTTGTAATTAAAATTTTAACTACAAACTTAAAAATAGTTAAAATTTACTACAGAACACTCTAATTTTAAGGAATATGCCACTTCCGCATTGAAAAACAGCAAATTATATAGTTGTAGGACTATACGGTGTCCCACAATGAGAATACAGTGTCATATGGCAGTTGGATTCTTTGTTGCATGACACTGCCTGGTGCCCTACGCCATTTTTTTTTCCATTTTCGGTGTGAAATAATAAATTTCACGAAATCATGTGTTGCAGCCAATTTTTTGTTAAACATATTGTTAACATTGCCTTCTGCTGGCATTTAAGAATAAAACACATTGAACATTTGGAAAAAGTACTTGGGAAACTTTTTATATTAAGTAGTGGATATGTAACTAGGCAGAGCACACCATGGCATCATGAGCATCTACCAACCATGGCTCGGCATGCACACTCTAGTCACGGCGACATACAAATACATCTCGATGCCCCATGGGCGATTATTTTACTCGAGGCAGCCCTAGCCATCTCCATATCCAGCCCATAACATGAGGTGCCTGAGGCTAAGGCAGGCGGAGAGTCTGGAAGTAAATAAAACCATATTTTATTCTTTGTTTGCTTCGATAATTCACATATCCTTGTGAATGTTCTTGAGATTGACTGTGAGATTAACCGATGACCCCAATTTCACGACGTTGTAGTTACGTAGATAGTCTCTAAACGTGATGGTGCGGTAGCATGGGGGGTTGTCCTCGCTTATAAACTCCTCTGCAGGGCCGATGAGACAATCATCTGTTGCCTGTATGAACACCCCTGCCGATGTCCGTGCCTGCACCGAGTTGGTCATCACGCGGTGCTCCACGCTCTTTAACATCCCATTGGTCACAATCTGCATCCAATCCAACATTCCAAATAAAAAAACGAAACTATGATGTATGGAATGGATGAAAGATCTTATATGATGAGCTCGGCAACTAATTAATTTAAAGGTGGCTGACATTTACCTCGAGTTGGATGCCGAAGTTGACCACAAAGGCATTGGGCACAGGCTCGACTGTGATCCAATTTCCTTTGTAGAAAACCTCGAGGCCACGCACGGGACCCGTGTTGAGGAGGGTGATGAGGTTCCGGTCACAGTGCGGAGGCATACCGAGGGTTTTGCTTGGATCTGGACACCTCGGATAGCGAAAGACGCTGAGGAGCACGTTACCATCACTTTGGGCCCCGTCAAAGTAGTCAGGACGGAGCCCCATGGCATGGCACAGCAGCCGCAGCAACTCGATCCCCACACCCCTTGTCAGCACGGTGTACTTCTCCAAAACCTCCCTGTATGTAGTCAATTAATGTCAGAGTACACGCCAATAATGTTAAATCAGATCAATGAACCAGGGGTTTATTGGGTTGTCTGAAATTTAGTCCTTAATTACCGGAGCCTCTGGGGCTTGTCGGGCCAGTCTCTAGTGCTGTCGCTGACGGGGTAGGTGCAGGCGAGGCGGAGGCAGTCCATCCAATACTTCTCGCCGCCGGTGTCAAAGGTGCTGCTGTGGAAGAGACGGTTGGGCCTTCCTTTGTCCTGCGAGTACAGATGCGCCTTGTCTTCTGCCGGCAGCTGGAAGAACTCGTGGATAACCGCCTCCATCTCCCGCACCACCTGCTCCGGCACTCCATGATTCACCACCTACATATATATATATATATATATATACAGTGCTCATTCATGATTCATCATCACCAACTGATCTGGATCGATCATTATGGGAGATGCTTGGTTTAATTGGACTTGCCTGGAAGAAGCCAAACTCCTTGCCAGCATCGAGTATGGCTTGGGAAACCTCATCGGGGCTGCCGGAGAGGTCGATGACCGGCAGCGAAACGGCGGCGGAGGCGGCCGGCGGGATCTTGTCAGGCGGCATGATGTAGCAGTCCGGGACCAATGCGTATGGTGTTAAGTGCAGCATATTCGTCGCCATGGATAAACTGGGGAGAGGGAGTGGAGTGGCCTAATGGATGCCTTAATTCCCAGATCGATCTGGTATAAGTATATACTCCTGATCGAGTTGTTATCGCCTGTCTTACGAAATGGATGCTGATGTTACATTTTATAGGCGACGGAACGGTTTGCCACGGATGCATGCATGCATGAATCTGGATGTCACCGTACCTACTTAATCACTCAGGATAATCCTAAACTAAATCAGGGATGGCCATGGCCTGCTGCCATCCATCGTATTAGTGCATTATTTTAGGTATTATATATAATATGCATACTAGCAGCTACCCTTAGCAACAAATTAAAATAGAAGGCCAGCTGATTCGTAGTAGATCTCTCTACGGCTCTGTTTTGCCAAATCCCTGCACGTACACCACCCAACGTTCTTCAAACCGGCATGCATGATTCATGATGGCATTGCTGTCGTCATCGGTGTCATGCACACTACTGGATCCAACAACGTTACACACCGGCACGCTTCGTGCTGTCATAGTAAGTAGCTGTCGTCGGGATCCTCCACGTACGTACTCTTTGGACATCAAGCATGGCATATATATGCATCCACCGAGTTTGTCCACTATCAGAATACTCAACTTTTGCACCGGTTGGGAAACCCCTCCCCTTTAGCACCGGAAGTTTAGCACCGATTGGGAAAAAAAAGTTTAGCACCGGTTGGGATACCCGGTGCTAAAAGATCTCTTTAGCACCGGATCTCTTTAGACCCGGTGCTAAAGATTATTAGGCGCCAAAAAAAAATAATCCTCATCTATTTCTCTCTCTCTCCTATTCTTCTTCTTCAAGCCAGAAGAACAAGAACATAAGAACAAGGATACATGTACTTATGTCTTGCATATGTATAGTTTAAAACATAACATTAATCCACCATATCATCTTACAGAATCCAATCACACACACCCACATCACACACCTCGCAGATGACCAAAATCACACACACATTACAGATCCGGGTGAGGAAGAAGGTTGACCATGGCGAGGACGGCTCGTGCACTGAGCTTCGCCGGACCTGCGCCGCCGATGCGCTGCCGGGCCTGCGCCGCCGAGCCGCGCCGTGGTGGCCGCGCGCTTGAACGCTGCCGGACCGCGCCGTGGTGGTGGCTTGAGCGGGGAATCGACAGCGTCGGTGTCCAGTGCAGCCATAGAGAAGAAGAGATAATGATAGAGAAGAAAGAGAGAGAAGATGAAGAGAAGGAGTGGTTGAGAGAAGATAAGGATAGAGGAGAAAGGACTCAGCGGTGGGATATAATTAAAGGAGAGAGGAGTGGGTGCTCGGTGGACACCTTTTTGCACCGGTTGCAGTACTGAAAGTGCATCTAGGCATTTAATCAATTTTGGTGATTAATGACAATGTAAGTTTGGATATGATGCTTTGTGTAAGGTGCGCAGGAATAAAATGAAAAGAAAGCATGATGAATGTGAAAGGAAGGCTCCCAATTCGTAGTTTCATGGTGGTGGATCCAATTGAAGATTTAAATTCGTTTTTCGGTTTGAATTTGAGTATAGGACCACCGTACTATCAAGGGGGACGTTTTCGATAAATCCTAGTTCTTTAAAATGCTATGCTTGAGATGAAAATCGACTTGAGAGACACAAAAACTCACTTTCACAGCTTTCTGCCGGACCGGAACTTAGGCCGGAAGATCCGGGCAGGAAGTTCCGAGCGGCTCGGTCTCGAGTTTTTCTGTGTCGGAAGTTCCGGCCGTAGCATCGGAACTTCTAGCACTTAGCCATTTCACTGTCTTTGAGCAGCCTGGGAACAAGTTCCGGCCCCTGGCCGGAAGATCCGGCCGGAAGTTCCGACCGGCTCTGTCTTGGATTTTCCCATGCCGGAAGTTCCGGGCCTGACCGGAAGATCCGACCTATGGTCGGAAGATCCGGCCCCTGGGATTTTTCTGGGGTTTTCTTACACTAACCTGTTACTCTCCGGAAGATCCGACCTTGGGTAGGAAGATCTGGTACCCCTTCGCAGTGAACACAACGGTCATATTTTGGGGGTTGGTATAAATACCCCCTCACCCACCTTCATTCGAGGCTGCTGCTCACACACGACCTAACACACCTCTCTAGCATTCATTCCACTCCTCTACTCCCTCCGAAGCTTGATTCTTGCAAGGATTCACCTAGGGTTTGAGTTTGAGAGAGGATTTGAGGTGTGAGACAAGAGCCCTTTGCGAGCTTCCCTTTGTTCATCTCAAGAAGCATTTGAAACAACTTTGGTTCATCGATTCGCGTTTATTACTCTTGGAGCTTTGCTCCTAGACGGTTAAACGTTGCCGGTAGCTCCCATTCTTTGTGGTTTGAGCACCGGAAAGTTTGTATCACCCCTCTCTTTGTGAGAATCATTAGTAAGTAACTCTTTCTTCCTTTGTGGTTGATTGAGGGAGACTTGGGGCTAGGTGTGACAGCCCGGCTCTTTGTGAGCATCTCAACGGAGACGTAGCTCCTTTGTGGAGTGAACTTCGGTAGAAAATCCTTTGTCTCCACATTTGCTCTTGTTCTTATTGTTTCCATAACTTGATTTGTCCCGATCTACTTATTTGCGGCTATACTCTGATATTGATCATATATAGAAGGTTCCTTTGTATTCAAGTAGAATCGTTAAAAGGTCTGTAGAATTCAAATCTCGAAGTAGTTCTTATCAACCCATCGGAAGATCCTACACAGTGTCGGATCTTCTGGTGTCTGGAAGATCCGAGACTGCGTCGGATCATCCGACCACTGACAGTTTCATGGAGAAAATTTGCAGAATTTTATTGCAGGCCTATTCACCCCCCTCTAGGCCTAGTGTTGATCCTTTCAAGTACGCAGCCGGTGCTAAAAGGACCCGGTCGATTTAGCACCGGGAGGTAGTTACACCTGGTGCAAATGAGGGATCTTTAGCACCGGATTTTTCTATGATCCGGTGCTATTGAGCTCCCTTCAGCCAACCCAGCGCGTTGTTTCGTTCCTACTAGTTGGACCCGGTGCTAATGCACCTTCAACACCGGGTTCAAAAAGTGCCGAGGCTTATGAGAGGGACGGATGTGAAGTTTTCTGGTAGTGATTGTAATGGCCAATTGATGTTCGACAACTATATATAAAATAAAATCGCAGGTAACAAGTGTCGATAATGACACACATTAACTAACGCCTCCTCTAGGTCGGGGTCCAAATCGCATTCAATGAATCTTAATTACCTTTCTTAGAGGTAACGGTTTTTGTCATGGGCTCGCTCATGGCTGGCTAGAACGCTAAGGGCTGCTCCAGCGTGCATATATATCTAAGGAGGTGCAAAGAGGAGAGAGAAAGAGCTAGAGAGGGTGCAATACATTAGAGCAAGGGTGCTAGCTAGGAATTTTAGAGCACCCGGAAAAACTCCCCCGCATCGCCCCCGCGTAGGCGACTCAGGGGCCGAGCCGCCGCCGCCAACCCCCTCTTCTGCCTCCCTCCGCCGCGCCGCCGCTCGAACGGGTCATCGGAAATCCGTATGGATGGTCATGACGGTGGCGGCAGGCCCCAAGCCCCTTCTCGGCTGGATGTAGGCGTGCGCAGCCGCCTCGACCGGTACCGTGGCCTCGCCGGCACGGGCCGTCCCGGTGGCGGAGAGGGTGGTGGCCTTCGGGTCCGGGGCCCCTTTCACCGGATCCGGGCTGTCGGCGTCCGAGGCGGGGCGGTGGTCGCGGCGACGGGCGTGGATGCGGGATCTGTCGGTGGAAGATGTCGCGAGGGATCTGTCGGTGGAGGATGTCGCGAGGGATCCGCGATGGCGGGTCTTTCTCTTCCGATCCACGCCATAGTTATAGCGGCGGGGATCCGATTTGGGTCCTGTGAACCTAGATTGGGCGTCCCCGGTCCCTCTGCCGACAGTACCTTCCTCCGTGTGGTGGTGGGTGTCGACGGCGGCTGGCGTGCTGTTCGTCTTGCGGTGGCGGCGGCGGGTCGGATTTTGGCCCCTTTCCTTCAAAGCAAAGCTGTTGGTGTCCTTTCGGTGTAGGTGTTGTTCTTGGCAGGGCGTAGTGTTGACAATGGTGGTGGCAGTTTGGGTGAAAACCTTGTCTGGCGTGTTTTGCCGGGCCGGCAGTGGTGGAACTGTCCGTGACACCTACCTTGTTGAAGGCGCTGCTGAAGTCACTAGTCAATCCGTCTCTTGCTGCGCCTGTGGGTGTTCAAGAATTGGGTGAAAACCTAGCCTGATTTCTCTAGGCCGGTGGCGGCAGTGCAGGCGCGTCGTCGAAGTTCTTGTTCGCCGAGGCCGGACAGTTCTCCCGTGGACAGTTCTCCCGTGTGGCCACCCTGTTCGGTATTTAGCTCAAGGCGGAGGTGGCATTAGATGACGTAATAGCTTGGATGTTGGTTGGCAGGTTGTATCTGTACCAAGTCTTTACGCTGTTGCCTTGGAAGAAGCGTCCAATCCTCAATGGTGTTCGGTATCCAACGTTTCAGTACCTTTTTTAAGGACTGTCAAATGTGTTATAGCGGCTTCGTCTTGACGTAGATGATCGTGTTGACATCACGGAGCAAGCTTGTTTGTCGCGTAGGACTAATAGAGCCTCTTGTTGGGATGTAATTTTCACCGTCAGTTTTCCCTTTAATTTTCTTGATGTAATAATTTGGCCTGATTCTACCCACAGGTAGATGAAGCCGAATGTTTTCTCTGTGGCCGTAGCCAATCTTGGTCAAGGCTGGATTATATCCATTACTAGGTGATACCCCGCGCATTGCGGCGGGAATCTTAAACAACATTGTAAGATAAAATTTAAAATTGAAAATATATAAAATAGACTATTTTATCACGGAATTTATAAGACACTGTTTGGATTCTTTCATTTGATGAAATTAGAATCTACTATATAATATATAAAATAGACTATTTATCACAAAATTTAACATTATACAACTTTCCGAAGTTTAGATATATGCCTATCTGAAATTCATGGGGAAGGGGATGAAAATTGATTCTATACATCCTCTTTCTTAATTATCCCTCCCATATAGTATAAGTGCATCATATAAGTATGTATCTCTCCCATATAGCCAACAATAATAAATAAGTCTTGGTGATGATTATTAGAATGCAATTCAATTCTAAGCATTTAAATGGGGTCTAAGATTGTATGGCAACATTTTTTTACAAATAATATTATACATGAAAACATGTTCATTTTATTGAGAGACAATGGCTCTTAAATGATTGATCCTTTATGTATTTTTACTATAGAATTTCTGTACATGGTACTCGTATAGACTAAAAAATTGCATATGCTATTAGTTCCAGAAAATCGATGCAAGATATAAATAGATGGTTCTAGTGGATGTTGACATGGATAGCTTGCATGTTGAGAGTATTTTAGTGGATGGTGACACAGATAGCTTGCATGTTGTGAGAATTTGTTAGTGGAGTGCATCTATATAGGTTGTATAGATTAAAAAAAGAATAAACAAATTATTTTTGTTAGAGGAGTTAATGCTACTTGTTGTCCTATAAGCTTAAGTATCCAATATTTTCTATTCTCGGTGGGGTTCATCTTAGTTGAGACAATGAGTTTATACGCTGGAGCAATACAGAACCATGTTACCAGTGGGTGAGGTGTTCTCCCTAGCAAATTTTAGACAACTATACGCTAGAGCTGCCCAAAAGGCATCTCCAACAGTACTAGGAAAATTTCACATCGGGTGTGTTTAGATCCCTGAAAAAGATAGTCGAAAAGTCACATCGAACACTGTAGTGCATTGTAGCATTTTTCGTTTGTTTGTGGTAATTATTGTCCTACCATGACCTAACTAGGCTCAAAAGATTCGTCTCGTCGTGTACATCAAAACTATGCAATTAATTTTTTTATTTACCTACATTTAATGCTCCATGCATACGTCTTTTGCTATATTTAATGTTTCAGTGTGATGTAAAGTTTGGGAAGTTTGGTGGAACTAAACACATCCATCATCACGTAGACTCTACTTGTAAGAAGTTTTTTATTCTTTTAAAAACACTCTATTTTAAGAGGCCTACAATTTTTTTCTTCTTTCACCCTCCAGTCCACACCCACTGACTCATTGCCGCCTTCATTGATGTACTTTTAGCTAGTTGGGAACCGAAAGCTATTCGCCCTGTTCGGCTGGCTTGTCCAACCATCAGCCAGGAGTGTTTTTTTCTATGTAGAAACTAGCACCAGCCACCCGCCACCAACTAACCAGTAGTATTTTTCTCTTAGTAAAAACCAGCATCAGCCACCAGCACCAGCCACCTGCCACCAGCCAGCTAGCAGTATTTGACTTGCTTCTTGTTCGTTCTCTCTCATTTGTGTCACCAAATAACTAGCCCAAGATAGACTTTTTTTTTGATCAACAAGATAGACTTGTTGGAGGTGTCCTAACGGCAACCTGTTGTCTATACCAGCCCAAAGCCCAAGATAAACTTGTTGGAGGTGTCCTAACGGCAACGTGTTGTCTATACCAGCTTAGCGATACTCAACCGAAAAGACAACAGGCTATCTGAATACAAATTCAATTCGTACATGAACATTCTATATAGGTAATTCTTTGAGTAAATGTTGTTTTCTTTATATGTTGATGGCTGGTGAATGAATAGAAATACAACGTGAATGTCTTTGTCCTATAATCCACCGGCAGCAAGGATCCTTGTGTTCAAGGAATGTCGATCTTGCAAGACTGGTAAATTTTGAATTTAAAGTTTCTAAAAGAGTAGAGAAAATTATGTACTAAAATGTGGCCAAGGTAATAAAAGAATCTCAAACTTGATTTTCTTTTTGCATATTTTGGTTCAGTTTGCAGTTTATATTTTTAAAAATTTGAACACTTATTTTGTTCTATAGAAAATATAAACTAATTATAAGTCCTTGAAACCTCTATGGGCCAAAACCCTTCTCTATGGGCCCGAACCATTCTCTTTCTGGCTCATAATGTGTTGCGGTTGTGGCACTTAGGGTTTAGGGCCGGGCTGAAACCTTTTTGGCTTTGAATTGGGCCGAAATGTTTGAACATGTAAATTCTGAATTAGGATTAAACGCAACGCAATTGAAGTTTTCAATGCCATTGTTATTAACGAGAGGAGAAGCCGTGCCACCACCTTCTTTAGCAGCTGCGCAGCTTCCGACGGCGTTCTCGTGTGGCAGCAAGTTCAGGCAGGGAATTGAAGAGGAGAGGCGGTGTGAGATGTCAAAATCCTTTAAAAGGAAGTTTGTACAAGGGTGGACCATATATAGATCGAGCCAAGCATTTAGGTCGGGGGACATGAAAATAGAAGTCATCAATCATCACAATAACAAATGGAACAACAAATACTGAACACACACACGTACACGTACACGTACACACACAAAATATGTAAAAGGAGAAACGCAACGAATGATGGTGGTGTCAGCCCGTCGTCATCCTCATCAGAAGCACATGTCCAGGAGGCAGCAGCAGCAGATGGCGGCGCAGCTGAGACACAAATTAAACAGCAACAGCAGCAGAGTTAGTTAACAATTAGCAAAGGCATCTCAGATAGCTAGCCATCCCCTGATCCATCCATGAACAAAAATTGATGAGCTCACCATCCTTTCCAGAACCCGTCGCCGCCGCGGCTGGTGGTCTCGTCCTGCTGCTGGTGACCGGCGGCGTCCTGGATGGGCGGGTACGCGGGCGGCGGCGCGACGTACGCCGGCGGTGGTGGCGCGCCGTAGGAGGTCTGCTGCTCCGGCGGCGGGTAGCCTGCTTGGTAGCTCATGATGTATCGATCGATCGATCAGATGCTAGCACTGCACGTCGTTGCGGGATGATGCTGCGTGTATCGAGTACTATAAGTATATATCAGCTAATACCAAGCAACGACTGTGATTATCGTATCGAGCATCTGGTTCCTGATATTATATATAGAGAGCCGCGTACGCGTTTATGCTCAGCTTTTGCCTGAACGCGTTATTTTTTAAAAAAGGGAATATATTTCAATATTCCAGCCTCTGCATAAATCTATGCATATACCTGTTTCTTATTACAAACGAGAACGTAAAAGGGCTCGAGAAATAAAACAGTCTGTTTCACAAACCAATTCAAATTAACTGAAAGCAATTCTATTAATAAAAGACCATCCATTGTGGGCAAAGATCTCCATCGCCGTGGTCTCAAGCGCACGGCACCCACCAAAAACGTATCCAGTGAGTCCCGCGGAAGATAACCTTCATCTGCTTCTAAAATCACTAAAAGAAAACGCACTGCCGTCGTGATGATCATCATCATCATTATTCCTGATGATGAGAGGAGAGGAGAGAGAGTACGTCAAGAAAGAAGGAAAGAAAGAGAAGCAACAAATAAAGGTCAAGACGGTCGCTGTCAGCGGGCGTCGCTGGGCTGCCTCGCCGTCGTCTCCCGGTTGGACGAGAGTTTCCTGTTCTTCCGACCTGATTCCTTGGTCGGCGGAGACGCGTCTGACGTGGAGCGCGTGATCTGGGCCGGCCAAATGGCGCCGCGTCGGCCGGGTTGCGTGCCCGGCCGGCAGGTGTTTGCAAGGCCGGCCAGGACGGCACGCCTCTGCTAGCTGACCTGCCTGATGGCTGCTGAAGTGCTGATCTCACCAGCACTGGCGGAGCCATTCATCGGCCAACCTGGGCCATGGCCCCCCTTGGCCCAGGAAAGTTTCATGGGAATGGAGCGAATGAGCACATGCACACGGACTGAAGCCTCATAATAGAATGAAAACTGTCTAGAATGAGACACATGTCCCTGCAATCCTACGTGCTAAGAGCAACTCCAGCAGGGGCCTCTATATGGGCCTCTACTCTAAAATTTAGAGGCTTGAAGCAAAAACACAACTCCAGCAGGACCTTCAAATGAACCTTTATTTTACATAGCCCTCCAAATCTCCCCTCCAAGCCTCCATTTCTAGAGGCCCTTCAATTTCTCCTCCAATAGTAGGCCCCTCCAAGCATGAGGTTGACAGGTGGGTCCATGGAGAAATAGAGGCCCGAATACATATGCCCACTGGAGTTGAGTGTTTATTTTGGACCTCTATTTTTTAGAAATGGACCTGCAAATGAGTTTTAAATGCCTCAATTTGAAGGCCTCCACTGGAGTTGCTCTTAGATGGAGAAAACCAGCCAACAGGCCCACATCAAACTGCATGCCATCAGCTGACGGTCGCCGGCCTCTTTTCTTTAATGCTTCCAAACCAAAAAACAGCTTGAAAATGATGATGAATTCCCCTAAACATGCGCTGAGAATGGTGGTAGCTAGGATTCGGCCCCCTCTTGGGTTGGTTCCTAGCTCCGCCACTGCTCACCAGCGCGGCAGAGGAAGGGAAGGGTGTCATGGCCGGGTTGCTCAACAACTACAGAGGATCAGGAAAGCAGAGCAGGCTACTGATGGATGCCTACTGTTGTTTCTTCGGTTGACCTGACCTGGCACAGTGGCACGTGTCAACCAAAGAAACAATACCATAGTAACTTGAGCATATAACTAATAAACCGGCGATTTAACTAATACCATAGGAACTTGGCACAATGGCACGTGTCAATCTATTATGGGCCCATTTTAACATCTGATGTGTACTCAAAGTCTGAAAGCCAGCTAACATACACGTTGTTTCAACGCTCTGACATGAAAAATGCTTAGGCACTTATGGGCTTTAATTGTAGAGAAAATTCCTTATTTGGCACTGAAATGGCACTGAAAAAAATGACTCGTTCGTTCCTTGGCTCTCAATAAAATTTTCTTCCCTATTTGGCACCGAAACTTTCGTTCCCTCTTTGACATTGCCGTGAGATGTGAGTGCTAACACCCTTAAAAAATGACGTGAAAAGATAATTTTACCACTCATACAGTTTTATCTGTAACTCTGTAACTTTTGTTGTATCATTTGGATCATTTGGAAAAAGTCTACTTCACCCAACCTATGATGGGTGGAACACATCACCCCCTGACCAATGAAAATGGTTTTTTATCCCCTGAACTTTCTAAAACCGGACAAATCACCCCCTAAAGTAGTTTTAAAAAATCATAATAAATTACAGAAAAATGATAAAATGGGAAATCAAATTGTTGGACTCCAAATGAGTAGATTTACGTAGTGAACATATAATATGGTATGCTTTAGTATATTTTTTTACAGCTGAACAAAGGCATAGATCTAAAGTTACAGAAAAAATATACTAAAGCATTTCGTATTATATGTTCACGGCATAGAACTACTAATTTGAACTCCAATACAATTTGATTTTCCATTTTATGATTTTTTTGTGATTTATTATGATTTTTCAAATCTGCTTCAGGGGGTGATTTGTCCGGTTTTAGAAAGTTTAGAGGGGTAAACAATCCATTTTCATAAGTTGGGGGGGTGAAGTAGACTTTTTCCGGATCATTTAGACTGAAATTTTTCTTCAATCCTGTGGACATCATTTTGTTTAAAGTACAACAAAAAACAGTACAACAATATATTGTGAACATGTACAACAAAAAATCTAAGTCTAAATGATACAAATGATGCAACAAAAGTTGAGAGTTACACATAAAACTGTATGAGGGGCAAAATCATCTTTTCATGTTATTTTAACGGTGTTAGCATCCACATCTCACGACAGTGTCAAAAAGGGAAGGAAAGTTAAGTTCGGTGTCAAATAGGGAAGGAAAGTTTGTTGAGGGCCAAGGAAGGAACAGTCATTATTTCAGTCTCAAATAAGGAATTTTCTCTTAATTGTACCGCTTGCTAATAAAGATCCTATCAAAGACTACATCAGTACCATCTAGTACTCCGGCACAGGCGCCCGCAGAGGTGACCGCCGGGGCCCAGAGCAGGGCTCCTATGTGGCTTTCAATTTTTAAGGTAGGTGGCATAAAAGCCCATTGAAACCCACCAACCGCGTGCGGGAGATACGAGTAGGCGGCCCTTGGAAGGAAGCGTATGGAGCGAATGGACTTTTTCCGTTACCGCACCATTATCGCCTGAGGCGAACGGACTTTTTCCTCGCTCTTTGACTTTTTTGCGGGGCAAGTGGTTATAATGGGGAAAGTAACGGGTGGGAACTCTACACTACAAACTTGAAGTTCAAATTTGAAAGTAACTATTAATTATATATAAATCTGAAAGTTTACAGACATATTTTTTAAGTGTAAACCATTACATAGTAGCGTTTAACGGAGAAATCATCACAATATCTTCTCGTAAAGTGTTGACGAACTGAAAATTTAAATAACGTTGAACAAAGTTCAGTAAATTATTGAATTAGATATACACAAACTGTTTAATAGAACAATATAAATAGTTGAATGTCGTCTAATTAAGTATTTATTGAATTGTTGAACATAATGATTACATTGTTGAATTAGGTATACACAAACTGTTTAATAGAACAATATAAATAGTTGAATAGGTGTTTAATTAAGCTTTTATCGAAATGTTGAACTATATTGATTATATTATTGAATTAGATGTAAAAAATTATCGAAAAGAAAAAAATGACCAAGATGGAAATGTAATATGGTGGGATACCTGCAGAAGGGGTACCCATTTCACCGATCTTAAATCGCTAAGAGATAAGATCAAATCAATTCAGGCCAAAATCCCTGCTGAAGGGAAGAGCCCCTTGCCGACCCTCCGAGCGGATTGGAGGACAAGGCAAGGTGGAACACGCGGCACCCCAAAACCACCAGCCAGGCAACATCTCCAAGCAAGCCTTCGGCACTAAGCAAAACCGCTCGGCGCTATGAAAGACCATAAGGCCGTTGAGGGTGCGTGGCCTCTCTCCTGCAATCTTGGAAGAGGCAACGACACTTGTCAAACTGTATGGCTGCCCTCTGACCCACACGGGGCACGTTGCACCCCCAAGGCCACAAAGCCCATGGTTTGGGCATCTCAAACCATGTATTGGGCCCTGTGAATACAGAGGCCCAGGTATGGCTGAGGTGACAAGAGAAGACAAGAGAAGGCTAGCCTATAGCCCTGGCCTAGCAATAGACCTACGAAGGAAACGTTGTCAGCAGCACAGGCTTCAAGCAGCACGCAAACTTGACCACCGAACAACCTAAATGGCTCGGGAGAAGAACAGGTGGCACAACCGTCACATCAAGGCAATGCGGTGGCGATAATCTACCCCTTACACGCAAACACACCGTGATGATGAGCCCCCAACAGGCTCTGACAAACGCAGGAAGCTACAGAACCGGGGTCAGGCCTCAATCAACCCAAAACGGCTCGAAAATGCAAGTAGTGGAGGACAAGACCCACAACAGGCCCATGACCGGAGCTCGGAAGCCCCCATGTGCTGATCGATCTCCTTTCTCCACACACTCTTTCTAATGTAATCGATCCCAGACATACGAAAGGGGATTGTCGGACCTTAGGACCGGCAATCCACCTGGGGTACCCGAGTGGTTGATTTGTAGGAGGGGCGATTGATGAACTA
>OAMR01000339.1:1049582-1080570 GCA_900205405.1 Echinochloa crus-galli
TAGGGGTCGGCCCATGGGCCTGTCAGAGGTGGGCCCTGGACACCATAATCTGGTCTGACAGTGGGCCCAGGGGTACCCATATCCCACAAGCCCCCGAGCAACATGCAGGCGCGTGCTGGACTACTTGACGAAGTGCCGAGGCCAATGAGGTCGGCCGAAGATGCTTCTTCATGTAGTCGGCACAAGGGTGGGCGGTGCTCAAAAAAGAGAACACCCAACTTCGACGCCGAGTCCTTCGAGGTAGTCGTTCGGTCCTCATGAGGGCCGAGTACAGGGCGACGATTAGGAGCACTGTACGTACAGTAGCCCCCGAGCGTTGGGTTGGTTAGTATAAGCGAGCCAAGGCTCAAAAATTATCTAGACAACATGTTGCCCAGGAGTTGGTGAA
The DNA here is from genome assembly GCA_900205405.1 of Echinochloa crus-galli. Taxonomy (NCBI): domain Eukaryota; kingdom Viridiplantae; phylum Streptophyta; class Magnoliopsida; order Poales; family Poaceae; genus Echinochloa; species Echinochloa crus-galli. Next base: position 1,049,971 of record OAMR01000339.1, read on the forward strand.
AGCGTGCTACCACCAAGGGAACTTTCCGAGTTGTGGGGCTTAATCAAATTGACTGAGTTCTGGATGGGTGAGAGCATCCTGCCACCAAGGATAGGGCCAAATTTATTGACACCCCTGACTCAACAGTGTGTTGATAACGATGGACCGAGGCCTGCCCGGTCAAAAGGCTATTGCTACTGGCTATGCGGGAATCCGCCGCTGAGCATGCTCAGGCAAGGGCATTGATGGCCACCTGCCCGGGGAAAAGGCGAAACGCATGCGTATCCGTAGCCGGGCGTTAGTGGTTCACGGGCCACCAGAGCTGTGACCCCCGGCCGCCTATAAATAGACGCACCGGCGCTTGTCCACCGTCGCAGTGTTTTGGAGACAGTAGCCACCATGTGGATCTTGAGAATCTTCCTTCCCGGGAGAAGTGTGAGCGAGGGTGTAGCAGGCCAGGGTACATGCCTTGGCATTCGCCATTGATGCTAGAAGAAAACCGTCGAAGAGTGGTGCAAATGCTACAGGAAAGGAGCCGGACATCGCGCTTCTGATAGGCAGGAGAGGTGCCTATTTCTTGGTGGGACCGGATGAGGAGGCTACGGTAAGTCTTCTCTTCGTCGGGAGACCAGCGAATGAAGCCGAACTGATGGCTGATTTTGCGGGCCCATCAAGGACGAGCGAGCGCGACCTGAGCCTGGGCTCAGGGGTGCTGATGCCGAGTCCTTACTCCTCTCCAGCAATGCAGCCACGAGGTCCTTCAGTTGGTGTGATGCCACAAGAAAATCGTCGAGAAAGCTGTGGACACTGCTTCCGGTGATTGTGTGCTGACCACCTAACTGAAATGGTCTAAGAGCCCTCAAGGCGTTCCAGAAGGATCTCGCGGATCTTTCGGCGGCGGCGGCGGCGGAGGATGATGATAATTCATCGGTGGATGGCGCGGCGGAACGTGATGGCGATCGCTCTTCGAGCACTCTCTCTTCTTTCCTCGACACATTTGACAAGGAGTTTGAGGAGCTAGCACTGATCCATCGGCAGGTGGTGCGGACTGCGGACGACGACCATGATCGGTGTGAGGCACCGACCCTGCGTGTAGCTGCATCTGATGGGTATTTATCAGTTTAGAATTCAGAGAGGACCATGTTATGGTGATTTACTATGTTTGTTTTGAAGGTAGCCAATGTCCGAGGATGTTAAAATAAAGAACGGTTTTGCAGTTCATTGTACTACAAACTACCAACCCGCTCCGTTAAAAAAAACACTACCAACCGCTCGCTCGGGTGTCTTAGGGCAAGGACAACGGTGGAGATAGCTGCTGTCTTTGTGACACAAACATACAGCTGAATAGACAGCTTGTACAATGGTCTGTCTGTTTGGATGTCTATATGGTAATTAATTCATTATTTGACACACAAACTCATGGTGATCTACCGCATTATGATCTTTGTAGCTGTTTTTGTGGCATACATCAGAGAACTAAAATACATATGTGTATGTGGCTGACAGGTAGGGTCCGTGCCTGTCGGACCTTAGGACCGGCAATCCACCTGGGGGTACCTGAGTGGTTGATTTGTAGGCGGGGCGATTGATGAACTAGTGACTTGATGGTACACAGGAGGCACTGATTTAGTCAGGTTCGGGCTACCCGGAGGTATAATACCCTACGTCCTGTGTCGGTGGCGTCGTTTGTATTGCTGGGTACTCGGCCGAGCTTCAGGAAGCAGGGTCGAGCGTATGGTTTACAGGGTGTGTTGCGATGCCCTCGTGGGGGTGCCCTAGGCCGCTTTATATAGGGTAGCGGGCTAGGGTTTACAAGTCGGTTTCCATCTAAACCTACTTGACTCCGACCAGGACTCTAATCCGGGTCGGTTACAACTGGAATATCCCTGGATATCCGGACGAGCCGCCCGCCGGGTCGTTGTTATCTTGTCCGTCAAGTCAGGGAGCCTGTATGGGCCGCATAGGGGTCGGCTCACGGGCCTGTCAGAGGTGGGCCTTGGCCGCCGTAATCTGGTCTGACAGTGGGCCCAGGGGTACCCATATCCCACAGGGATAGGCTAACTCAATAGAAAAAATGGGCGAGCAAGCAAGCAGCTAATTCTCGCAAGCGAGAAAGAAGCACACACGCACTCTCACGTCGGCTTGCAGGCCACCCCCTCTTGTATGCCCCGAGGCATCCCAGCTCAAGGAACACGATTGTTGCGGACTGGACGTTGGGACATTCTGCCCGAACCAGTATAATCCCTTGTGTTTGCATTACCAAGCAACCATCATGCTCCGCGGAGAGACGCCGCACATGCTACGACACAAATTAGACCGCACGTGTGAGAAGCACCGACAAATATGAAGAGACAAGATTTATATTAGCAGGTTTAAAATTTATAAATTATTTTTTATAGCATTGATACAGTATGGGTTATGTTATCTGGTACTCACTTCAGTTACATATTGCATCAAGTGTATTATATTTTGTAAGAACCATTTTGATACTTTGGCGAAATAGTTGCAGATATATATAAGTTAGGTTTTTATAAATGTTGAAGCCTTGTACTATAAATGTAAATGTTGCAATTTACACATTACGATGGTGAAGTGAACATGGATAAATGGTCAAAATTTAGGCAATATTCTTATATACAAAATAAAGTACATGATTATGGGTGTATGTTTGAAGTAACGATCCAAATAAATTAAGAGAAAAATTCATTTCTCATAGATCGCAAAATTTACGGTCCAGAAATAAAAAGGTAATCAACAAGAAATGAAACACATAATTTAAAGTAATCAGAAAAGATGACAAGTGATCCAAAAATAGGATAAAAACGGGCATGTTGGTATATTGAATTGTATAAATGTAAATTTTGAAATAGACACATCGAAATATTGAAGTCAACAAGAACGAATGTTGAAATTTAGGCAATATTCGTCTAGAAGTGCACGTTTTAAGTAATGCTACAAGTAGATTAACAGCACAACTTCACATCTCATATTTTCCAAAGAACAAGTAGATTATATTTGAAAAGATGGGTGATCAACTAAGAAAGAACAAATAGTAGAATATAAGCAGAGTTGTTGACAGATCATGGTTTGAAGCTACACACCCCACTTAACAATATTTGATTACATATAGTTGTACCCAAACTATGGATGCAGGAACTAATTATGTAAATTAGTCTGCGAAGACATCATAATCAGGAATCGACAGAATGCAGAAAATATCTATTAGAACTGCATCATAATCATAATTAGTCTGAAAGGGCTTAAAGCAAGCACATCATATAAGGAATAAGCATAACACAAACAAGTTTATTCAAAATGCAAAAATTTCTACTGAAATTCAAGCCAAAAGTCTGAAAGAATATAGCACGAATTCATCAATTTTAAACTGAGGCTTTTCTACTGAAATGAAAATATTAGGGAAACTTGGAAGCGTAGAAAAGAATATTCCTAAATAGCATACATATAGGACTTATTTCTTCTCAATTAATCACTGTCAATGATTAAAGAAAGAAAGATATAGCTCTGTTACTTAATTTTGTTACTACCATCTACAAAATCAACTAACTGCCACAAACAAATTTAAATCTGGCAATAGTAGTTGTGGCCAACTGGCCAGGTCAAATAAATTCAATATGATAGTCACCATTTCAGAATGCATGTCTTGACATGGCACTTCTACATAGGCTTGTTTCAATAAAATTCAATCTGACTCTGAGCAGCAATACTATAGTAATTCCAGAATTTCACAGGTAGAAAGGACTGATATGTGTTGCAGGCTTGAAGACATCATTAGGCACTGAAAGAAATACCAGTAAGACAGTGCATACATGGCAGTAGAACATTAAGACCTCAAGTTGAAACAACAAGATTACATATTTTCTAAAGCAAATAACTAGAACCCTTTGTCTCATTGAAAGGTATCTTTTTAACTGCATCCATGGTTTCAACACTTTTTTGGACCTTAAGCTAAAAAGAGAAATCTAACTCTGTAGACAGTAAATTCTACCGTACCACACACAAAATCTACCCGAAATAATGGGTTCCTTCAGTGAAAGAAATGACGAAATAGATACTTATATGACTATGGATGTACAAAATCATGTATTTGCTTGACATTTTATCTTCTCTATATAACTAACATCAGGATCATTTTATCTTCTCTAGATAATAACATCAGGATCATTTTATCTTGTCAACATAACTAAAACCAGGACCATTTGGATGTTGACCATGCTGCACGATTTGACACAAATATGGAAATAGAAAATCTAACCTCATGTTGACGAGAACGAGTTCTTGCCCTAGTCACTGAAACAAAAGAGGGAGCAGCAGCTGGATCCAGCGGGGCTGGGCCTTAACCTGATGCAACACCACGAGAACAAGTTCTTGCCCTTGTCCCTGGAACACAAGAGGGAGCAACTGCTAGATTCGGCGGGGCATGGTCTGAACCAATTAGATCTGGCGCGGAACGGACTGAATCAGCTGCAATGGCACCAGGATCAGGTGGAGCACAAGATCCCATCAGAGAACGGCGAGTACATCGCTTGCGAGGCAACGCTGGACAGGGCCGAGCCGGCATAAAGCGGGGCCCTGTATGAAACTCTATTATGGGGCCTGACCATCTCTAATCAATGCCAACATTATTATCAACATCAAGTGTAGTGTCCTCAACTCCTAATAGTATCTGATTATTAAAGGACACTTGTGGTTTTTAATAACAGATTTACCTATAGCTTTTCTTAATATTGAGTTAAATCCTTCATTGGATTTGTAGAAGTTATGACTTGATCTTTGAACACTAGATGTCTAGAGAAATTTATAAACATACATGCAAAAGACAAAAAACATAATTAATAATTAAACTACTAAAGGATACATGTAACAGAGTGGTGGCTCTAGTACAGTACGCACAAGATTAGATTAATTAAATAATACATATAATTCAGTAGTTCATGTCGTGTGAAGGACAAAAATGTTGAATTGAGGAATAAACATTAAAGAATCACCTTACCTTTTTTTTATTTGCTACCTCAACACTGGCCTTGTAGAAGTGCAGCAGCGGCATAAACATGTCTAACGTCCACCGTCCAAGGCTCCAAGCTCCTAATCAGGGGCCCTCCGCCGTTCCGTCCAAAAGACAAGGATGGGACTGGAAGAGGCAGTCTCATATCATCGCATCAGCCGTCCATTCGCCGCGAGTGCCGAGAATCCGAGATGCCGATCGGGATTCAGGAGACAATCAACCGGCGCTGGGTTTGATAGGTCAGGGATTCTTAGAAATAATGGGCTGCTTAGCAAAAATTTTGGGCCTCTATGGGGGCCCAATACGGCTGCACAGGCTGCACTCCCATGTGCCCGGGCCTGCTGCTGGAGCTCTGAACGGATCAGAAGAGAAACATTAAAAAAATCATCAACCCACGAGAAAGCATGAAAAAGGACGAAGAAACCAAGCGCAAGTGCGGACTCGCCTGCGAAAGGGCGACGGGAAAAGCTGGATCATGGTAGAAATCCTAAAAAACGCCAGGGATTCACCGGCATTTGATCTCCTCCTTCTCGTCGGGGAAAGAACGGGGAGGCGACGAAGCGAACGAGGAAGAAGAGTAACGAAGCGAACGGAGAAATAACGTAGGAAGAAACGGATGGGAAAACTACCGTGGAGATACGGCAAGTCGAGGATCCTAGATTAGACAGAGGAGAAATACTGTACCGATCTCAGACTTCGGAAACTAGGTGTGCCAAAATATTTTTGAAAGCCATATAAGATACGCGGCCTAGAGCCGAGGGCGGCCAACTCCAATAGGAGGCCCAGCAGGCCAGCCGTGCAAGAGGCAAGACCCCAGGCCCCAGAAACAGGAAGCGGAAGCGGAAGCCTTCCGCACTTCCGTCAGCAGAAATGAGGCGTTGATTGTTCCTAGCCGCCGCCCTTGCCTCGGCTGCTCCGCAACTGCTGCTCTCGGCTGCTGCACCGCTGCCGTGCCCACCTGGCCGCCCGCGGCCTCCCTCTGCACCTCCGGCGTTGCCGGCCTGCGCAATACCACTGTGCCCCTCCCATGCTACACTGTTGCTGCATGCTTGACTTCCATCGCTGATCCAAAGTGCCAAAATTTCAAAAAGTAATCAATTTATGTTAGATATTTATTTAGCCTCTAAAACTCTATGATGGACGGGGAGCATGTTTTATTGCTCCCTCTGGGCAATATATTCAGTTGGGGATATCTCTCCCCGCGTTGATCCTTCAAAAAAAGAAATTTATTTAGCACGTCTTCATTGATGATCTCATAATATGTATTTAATTAGTACATGTTAGATATTTATTCTTAAACCCCTACTTTCTATTCTAGTACTAATTGTTTATTTTTCTATATAATTAGGTGATTAGTTTCTAATGTTGCCGAAGAAACAAGGTTAGATGCTCAAATGCAAGAACGCACGGTAAAAAAATAGTGGCTCAACAATATTCCTTGCTACAACCGATAGGAAGGAACCAAAACTAGGTCTATCCATATGTAAGTCAGCACACTAAACAACCGGCACCTTGAGCAAATAACAAAAAAGGTAAGGTGATTCTTTAATGTTTATTCCTCAATTCAACATTTTTGTCCTTCACACGACATGAACTACTGAGTTATATGTATTATTTAATTAATCTAATCTTGTGATGGGTACGGGATGGCCCGATCTTCCGTCAGGTGAAGGATAAGTCGTTTTGGGCGAAGCGCAACACACCGATCCGGCTTCAAGTCAGCGACTCGAACCCCGCAATCTTAGCACCACGACTCCTCTGGTTATCAACCGTGTCACAACTCGGTTGACCTCGCCGAGAAGGCTAATCCCTGCCTGCAAAACGAAGAGCACAAGCAAGAACTCGAAAGAACGCAGCTCAAACTGAAGTGACTTTGCAGATGTATGATTAACATCGAAAGTTGGGGTTCTACAAACCGATAGACGGCGAAACTGTTCTCGACAGAATAATCTAAACAAAACCCGACTCTAAACGACGGCGGCTACTGAATTTAATGTTTTGGGGGCGAGCTAGGGTTGGGGCGCCGCGCCCACGACATGGGCCGAAGGCCCGACACGATACAAAGCCTGAAAAGGCCCAAAACAGGTGTCGCAGCACCTTTTCGTGGTCACACAGTATGATCCACGAATCTTCTGAAGGTAAGACCAGAACCAAAAGAAGAGTCTCGTCGTCACGGTTCCAACGCATCCAAGAACACCATGATTGGACACCGTATGAGGGAGAATGTTCAGTTTGACTGCAGGCATGTCGGCTGAATCCGAACCGAAGTTGCTGCCCGACATGGCGACGACTTGTAGCGTGGAAACGAAGTCGACTCGTGTATGTCCTCCAACGTGGTGATGTCCTCATCATCTTGTGCGTACTGTACTAGAGCCACCACTCTGTTACATGTATCCTTTAGTAGTTTAATTATTAATTATGTTTTTTTGTCTTTTGCATGTATGTTTATAAATTTCTCTAGACATCTAGTGTTCAAAAATCAAGTCATAACTTCTACAAATCCAATAAAGGATTTAACTCAATATTAAGAAAAGCTATAGGTAAATCTGTTATTAAAAAACCACAAGTGTCCTTTAATAATCAGATACTATTAGGAGTTGAGGACACTACACTTGATTCAAGTTGATAATAATGTTGGCATTGATTAGAGATGGTCAGGCCCCAGAATAGAGTTTCGTACAGGCCCCGCTTTATGCCGGCTCGGCCCTGCACCCGGCCAACCTAGGCGGGCGGAATTCCGGGGGAAGGGGCGCGGGATCCCCGCGGGGGTTCTGATTCCCATACCAGCCCTTAGGCCAGGAGCCAGGCCGGATTTGTTTAGGTCTAGTTTAGATGCCCTTGCAGAGCTGGCCTCACCCAGCAAGCATCGACCAACCAAGAATTCACTCGACCGTTCAGTTGTCTTACCTCTGTTTTCCTCTGATTTTCGTCTAAACAATGAGTTGTCACTGTGAAAATCATCAGGCACCCTATCATCAATTCAAAGTGGCAATGGTGAGCACAGGACGATGTACATATCCATTAGACAATATATGAAGAGACCGCCATCTTGTGTCTCGCTCAACTGGAAGCCCATATAACACCGTATTGCTAACAGGTATAAAGGTGAAAGGATTTTTTACTATATATGTATAGCCCGCGATATATCGGTCATCAACTCATCATTGGAGGAGGTCATCGTTATTATTTGGTTGAAGTCATCAAGACCAACCAACCTCGGCTTCCCACGTTGCATGTGGTCAATATGTATGGTACGTGCAAATTACTCTCAGTTTTGTCCACATGACATGTAAGAGCTCTTGTTATTGGCTTATTGCTATGATCACGCTAGCTAGTTTATGGATTTGCCTTCATGATGCATGCATCTATGTTTCGAATCAAACCTAAAATTGATAATTATTCCAATAGTTATTCCTAGACTAACATTAAGGATAACTACTCATCCTAGGGCGGAGGATTGGCATTCATGTTCTCACGTAAAGTTGTGTAATCATCTGGCAGAAGGACGTTGTAATCACGCCGGCACGTCGGATAGCTTGGATTTATTCTTGAACCAATTGAAGAGGCACATGTAATGATATGCCTACAGTTCGGCAACACGATAACGGGATCATCAACAGCGACACCCTTATAGCATATGGAGCATAAAGGGTTAGCAATGTGGCAAGAATGAAGCAAGGCTGTTGTCTCACAGAAAGCCCATTGGACGCTCAAGTTGATGGACAGCTCCAATCTGCATGCACTATCGACAATTATGCCATTGGCGAGTTCTTGATAGTGTTTTCAACACCAACTGGACATGCCCTATCCCAATCCGCAGCGGTGAGTTCTTCATAATAATCGTCGTAGATGAGGTCATCAAAGAGTGCTCTCTTGATGAGGAACCGGCAATGCTGTCTTCTCCGTAGTGAAGAGACACCGGGTACGGAATGGTTACTCTTATATTCCGAATGAAGTGAATGGGGTTACGGACAGATCTCCTCTCACCTGCAATAGGAATCCATACATAGTGAGCATTGAACATAGTGAAGTTACTTGGCAAAACCAAATTTAAAAGTAATGGTATAGGGCATATCTCATCTCACCTGCAATGGGAATCCATACAATAACCATTTCCGAAAGCCACGCTCCATGGGGTCCTTGAACGACATCAACACGAGAGGTCGTACCCAGAACGACCCACCTCTTTGGCGTGGCGAGCTGCGAGGCCATGGGATCTATAGAGAGACAAATTAATAGCATTGTTAATGTAGAAGAACGTTATGATTTAAATTGACAGATTCAAATTTTTGAATACAAACAACCGATAAGCGTCTATAGATTTAAATGGCTGGTATGTTAAGATACATCATAACCGTAGGTAGTTTGCTAGATGCTTGGATAAAGTAAAATTTCGAAAACCCAGCTTTTGACTGCCTCAAGCTTGGTAAAGCTAGTTGGTTGGGAAAGCAAGTCTTGCACTAATTTTTCTGACTGTGTTAACATGTGGCAATCGTCTATGTCGAAATCATCCTGAACTTCTGAATCTTCGCTAGACTCCCATCCCTTTGCAGAGTTTTCTAAAAATATGCAGCTAGCTTACGTCTGAACCGAGTCATGTCATCCTACAACGCAATGTGTCATTACCATATGTTATATAGTTTAATATTTGTAAATAAGACAATATATGAAAGCTATATATATTGCAATATAGGATCAGTGAGTACATCCCCGGTCCAATACTCAATAAAGTTCAACAAAAACAGACCACATGATGCACTACATATGCCAACTCCATAATGAATCATATGAAATCATATTTTACCCTGTACATGCATAATTAGTGACTTACCTGTCCGATTGAAGTCTCTGATTAAACACTTCGACTACAGGCCACATGCAAAGTTCGAGGTCTGGCCACCTCATATTTGCCTTATCTAATTCAGAACTGATGAGATCAATCTGAATTTTAATTCCTCGCACCTTAGAACATGAAATACGTGTAATTGGTATCAATCAAATTCTCATATTTTTATTTAATACAAAAAATGAGTTATCCGGGCGAATGGAAAAGATAACTGTAGATACTCACTGTGTACATCATCACGGCCAAAGCAGCCTGTTAACGACACTGTGTGCCAAATATTTTTTCTGACGGTCCAACAATAACTCACAGGGAGACAGGAATTACCTTCGGTTTGGTTAACTCATAGGGAAAATCGAATTTCCTTGTCGGTTTATGTGGAACTCACAGGGAAAACAACTCACAAGGAAATTGACTACAATTTTCCTGTGTGTTTAGATATTTTCCTTGTCGGTTTTGGCCCACAAGATAATTACAATTAATATTATTTAGACATTTAATATTCATGTCACACTTGATTGAGATGCATAGCTTAGTAGCATTTGAGTGCATGTTATTTTGTCAAATAAAGAATATGGTTTTACATCAAAATTGTCCAACAAGAATAATGTTTGTATTGAGATATTGAGATATGTTTGTCAATTTGTATTTGCCGTTTGGTACTGTTAATAACCACGAGGTACCAGTGAGTTTTTTCTATTGATTGGAAGGAACACCTGCACAATGGATAGTGTATGTATAACATTTGAAATTAATGTGTTAATAAATCATATTCAAGATGGACTAACCATATCGCGGCTAACGTAGTTACAGATAATTTCCAAGACGGAGTCGTATCTTTTGTCAGGCTGAGTTATTCAAATATTTACCAAAACGCCAGTGCACTGCTGATCTTAGAGTGTCTTCCAAATAAACAGATCGTCCAGACCTGACCATAAGATGCTCTTCAGCCTTGATGCAATTTATGTAGGGATCTATGACCTACATAAAACAATAGCGTTACAAAGCATGATGTTTCAAAAGTAGTTGTGTATGTACTAATTTGATTGTACTGGCCAAAATAAAACATATATACATACATCACCCCATAAAAATGCTCTCGAGTCGAGCAGGCATTTGAAATGGAAGACGTCGATGAAAGCATCACCCACTCTAACTATTTTTTTTTCACCATAATCATCAACAGAATCAACAATTTTATCGTCTTCCTCATCACATATGTAATCTATTAAAATGGGGAAATGTCATGTACTTTACAAATATGAAATTCATAACATATTGATGACTGCATCTTCTTAGGCTTGTTGTGTCTACATGTTAGACGTTGGCTATCAGAGTCCGGCTTTTTGAGATTTTTCTCGGCACCGGATCATTGCTAAGGTCCCCTAGATTAGAGTTGTTTTGGTTTGGTTCACGAAGAGGACCATGATTTGGAGATGCATCAGCTTTAAGATTAACATCATCCTCTGGTATAGATGGGAAGGAAATTTCCTTATCCTCTGGTGTAGACTCAACCTTTTTTACACTTTTTCCTGAACCAAATTACCATCATCTGCGGTTGGCACTTCATCACTTCCAGAGTCTACCATGTCTTCCTGCATCAACTCACACAACCAAAATTTATTAAATTAAATACAAGAGAAAAACAGTAGTGAATATGGTTGCAGGCAGACATCATGATATACATCATCTTCAGTTTCAATACATGATAGGACACAATTAAGCAACTTAACTAAGGTGTTCCATAATTTTCAAACAAAATTACCACGATCAACATATCAGTTCATAATTGATGCATAAGCATGCCTACATGACTTTCACAATACAGAAAACAACACCTCGAACTGTATGCATCAGGCCATCATGTAATGTCCAGGCTATTGTTGTATCAACCTACTAGATGTCAGCAATAAGTATATTTGTGACGCACACAACAAATCATCCAGACACACGAACAGAAAAATCGACTAAGAAACAGAAATTATTTGAAAACGACACCAAAAGGACACGGCAATATTAAGATTTGACTAGTCCAGCATAACAATCGCTTCAGAATACTGAGAGCCTATCTGTTCCTGATTGCCTGAAACCTGCGAGCAAACACCTCATCATCCTCTATTTGCCTGGTTCTCAACTGATGTTCATCAGGAAACGGGAAGTTCTTGAGCCCTTCCATCCTCAAAAGCCAAGTTGAGCTATCTTCCATTAGAAAATCATCACACCCAGAAACTTCACGAGTAGTTAGAGAGCCTTGAGTGAACATTACAGCCTCAGTTTCTCTCTTGCAAGCATCCCACGGGCACCACAGTGTGTTGGCAGGATCAGCAGGTCGATCTGGCACCAAGAAATCCCTTCCAAAGATCACCTGATGCAGCAGAACCATTGTGAAACTCCTTGCTCCATGATCCTTGCGGTAGCACAGATCGAGTTGTGATGATCACCCCAATCACCTCAACACCCAGCTCCAACATCTCCATTGGCCACAAGAGGAGAATTCGAAAAAGAAAAAAGTGGACGGATTGGAGTACCTAATCCCTCCCAGAACCAGAGACTCGGAATATATTGCTCGTGGAAACCGAAATGGGGAAAATCATAAACGAAATGGCCTCCAGCAAATGCACCAGTGAGGTAAAATACGTCCACATAGATCCGCGCCGCGGGCAAAGAGAGAGAGGGGGAAGGGCAGCAAGCTACGGGAGAAGGATACAGGCAAGGTGGGCGAGCGCTGGGCGAGCAGTGCTATGCCTTCCATATCCTTCAACTCGATCTGAATATGAATCGAACTGTTTTTTTTCTTTCACTATACCTTTAATTTGCAAGCCAAAGGGTGCTTAGCCTAGTGGTTAAGACACTCGAGCGGCACTCCACAGGTCCTGAGTTCAAATCCCTGTGGGAGCGAATTTCAGTCTGTGGTTAAAAAATTCCCCTCGCCAGTCCCGTGTGCCAAAGCACTAGTTAAGAACCGGCCCAGGTCGGCCTGAGGACCGTGTATGACCCAGGGGTTACGGATCCTAGTGTCAGGGTGGGGCTGGAATTCGGGGATTTTCTCGGTCGGGGAAGCCGAGGCTTCTTCTTAAGATAATACCGGTGGGGCGGTCTTTCCCCACCCGGCCGAGTTATTCAAGTTGGTTATCAACAAAGTAGCTGGCCTACCAATCTCAGGCTATCTTTCATCGATCCACAAATTAAAGGGGTCGTTATGAAATACTTCCTCCATTCCAAAAATGATAAATCACTTTAGTGTTATACTAAGTCAAATTCTTAAGTTTAACTAAATTTATAGAGAAAAAAGCATTGATGACATGGCATAGGTAATGAGAAAATGGATCTCACAGTGAGTCTAACTGTACTTATTTGATATCATAAATATTGATATTTTTTGAATAAATTTCATCAAACTAAAAATAAATATTGATGTTTTTGCATCAATTCCCCGAACTAAAAAGTTTTACTTTGCAAAAAAAAGTTTCATTAGGCAACAAGAAAAGGGATATGCAGACTTTTTGCTGTGGCAAATTGCCTTTCCCTTGTCCTCCCACCTTTTTCCAAAAGAGGCAAACTGGAGGGCTTGCATGGATGTCGAACCACATTCGTGAAAACCTCACAGAGCAGCAACAGCTAGTGCGGCTGCGCTTGTCCAGATGCACGTGACCACTTACGCTGGGACGGAAACAAGAGAGAGCACCTGCTCCTTGATGGATTTTGCCGAATTCAGCTTAGGCCATGTTCGGCAGACGGGTCTAATCCCCAAGAGGATCTAATCCAGGTTTAGGAAAGTTGACCATGCCAGTTTGCTCGATGGGCCTCTGTGGAATCCCTGCCTGACGAGCGAAGTTGGTGTCGATCATGATGTGTGTATGTAGCTCCTGTGTCGTTGAGGACACGGGCACCCTCCCCAAAGATGGCGTCCACCAAGTACAAGGTGCGCCCCTGGAGGGCTCCCTCGCCGTCGGCTGCCAACGCCATCAAGGAGGGCTCCCTCGCCGTCGGCTGCCAATGCCACCAGGGAGACGTCGTCATCATCGATGAAGTTGTTGATGATCGTGATCTCGAACAGCTGCTTGCACTTGTGCCCTCTGCTGAACTATTCATCACAGTTAAAGCAAAGGCTCAAGCGCCTCCTCTATGTCATCTCCACTGGAGTTAGCCGTTTGAAGGAATGGCTTACCGGTGTAGTCGTAGTCGCGAGAGGTTGTGCTGCTGGTGTAGTCGTACTCCTCTAAGGTGATGCCATTATCCGTGCCGGAGTCATATGTGTCGAGGATGCTGCTGCTATGGTATTGGATGAATCCGCAACCACAGTTGTCTGTCTTTCGTAGGCGCGTGCGAGTGACATGGCCTGCTCCATGTTCTTCGGGTCCTGCAGCTCGACGTTGGTTCGCAGGGGCTCTCCTAGGGATCTGCAGTGTAGATGTTCACCTACTGCATCTCGTCCAAGTACCCCGCACGAGCCACATGCACGAGTAATGCCTCCGTGTAGTCGTCAACAGTGCCGGTCCTTTGCAAGCCAACCAGCTCGCCTAGCGGATTGCGCCTGAAGGGCGGCCGAAGCGCTCGTTCACACAATGCGTGAACGGGCTCCAATCCATGATAAGCCTCTCCTGAGAGAGACGCATGTAACACTGCTGCGTCGTTCCTGTAAGATTAAATGAGCATACCAGACCTTCTTGTGTTCTAGATTCCACAGCCTAACAAAGAACTGTCCACATCTGTTGAACCAAGGCAATGGATCTTCCTTCCCGTTGTAGCTTGGCAAGTTCAGCTTGTGGTGGAACGAGCATGGGGAAGAGCGTTGGTGCTGGTTCTGACGGTAACTCGTGTTGTGATCCATCTGCAGAGGAAGGAAACAGTTCTTGGGCTAACTTGTTGATCGTGTCGACGCTTAATGTGGATCCTGCCGCCTTTGCCTAATCCGCAAGAAATTTGCGGCCAGCCTCAGCTGCAGCACGCTTGCGATTTCCGCTCAAACTCGGCGCGCTTCTACACCTCTGCTTCCTTCTTGGTAGCATCTTTCTCGATTGGTTCTTTCGAGTCCTCCAGAGCAGACAGCCTACCGTTAATCTTGTCGATGGAGATGGCAAGCTTTTCCAACATGGTTGTCATGGAGCGGAGCGTCTGCCATAGTTCCAACATGGTAGATCAGTTCTGGTCTCTGAATACCAGATGTAATGGGTTTTCTGGGGGCAGGGGGGAGTCACTGTTCGTGTGAACAGTAATCATGAACAGGAAACAGGCGCAGGGAGAGAGGAGAGCTTGAGGTCAAGGGAAAATATGTTTCCTTCTTCATTAATTGGACTAGTATAATAAAATATTTATCTTTTCAGATAGGATTGAATTTACGTTACAAAAATTTCAAAACAGAGAATCTAATTATTTTAAATAAGTTAAATTCTACAAATTTCATAGTTTCTTAAAAATACAACAACGAACGTTGAACACTTATGATAATTGTAAAGATAATTCAATTCCATATATTTCACCAGCAGACCAGAGATATGAGAATGAACACCTTTGTCCTAGGCACAAGAGATTTTATCCGCTTCAGATGCATAGACAATCATCTTTACATTCGCATGAAATAACAATTTAATATGCACAACGTAATTGATTGCTAATTGCAGTGGCTGAGTGCATCACCGTTCCGTCATTTTCTTTATCATCATGTCCACAAAATTTAGAATGAAGCCAGTGCCATGCAGGCAGGCAAGGCAGCACAAATAAGCAACACAAGGCTGGACTTCAGCCATGGATTTTGAATGGAAGCAATGCCATCATGGAGATTAAACTTTGTTATTCTGTATATCATAGAGAACACAAAACAATGTCCCAAAATAGGCACGAGAAAATTTTACATGCACCATATTTTCAAAGCAATCCACATTTACATCCATATGGAACAACAATCCGATACGGGATTAGGGGTATGTATCAAGACTCTATATAAGGGGGAACCCGACTTGACTCTCAAGACGACTAAGATTGAATTCCTTACGGAATGGATCCATCCTTCCTAAATAAATACCTTCCTAAACAAAATATTTACTAAACTCCCTAAACTTGACTTAAACTCCAAGAATCCTAGATAAGCACCGGTGGGCCCAGCGGTGGCCCAATGCTGCTCCCTAGGGCGCTTCCTCCTCCTCCTGCACGCCTGCTAGAGCCGCTGCTGCCCCTTGCGCGCCTGCCAGCAGCTTCCACGGGCCCAGTAGGCCCCTCTAGACCCGTAACACTCTGTGGACTGCACCGACAGCACTAGAGAATCAATAAGCAGCAAGGGAGTGTAAAGCACAGATGTAGTAGAGAAGTAGAGAAATTGGAGACATTGTACTGGTTGTTGCTGGATATCTCAGGAGACATGTAACCAGCGCTCACTGCGTGAAAAACCTTAATTGGTAACGGGCACAGATGGCCATTGGTAACGGGCAATGCGCCCATTACCCTTACTCCGTTACTAATAGTCAGTCAAGGTAACGGGCCTTTGGCCCGTTACCAATAACCCAGTCCAGTAACAGGCATATATCTATGCCCGTTACCAACAACCGAGTACAGTAATAGGCATAGATCTATGCCCGTTACCAATAACACAGTAGTAACAGGCATAGATCTATGCCCGTTACCAATAACACAGTACAGTAACATGCAACCTCTATGCCCGTTACCTGTAACAGCTTAAAGGTAACGGGCAAAGAACAATGCCCGTTACCTATATGGAATTGAAAAATAAAAAAAATGAAAATGAACACATACATCAATACATATACACATACACACACACCAATACATATACACGTACACCAATATATAGACCACAATGATTGTGGTCTATGTATTGGTACACTCAGTTAAATGGATATTACAAGCAAATCATTAGTACACTCTCTTGTGGTATTCAGAAACACCTCTGCCACCACTCCTGCTCCTGCTCCTTGGTACAACATGCAAATGCACCAGATAGAGAAATAAGGCTCGATGATGACTTTTGCACACCAATTATTGCAGACTGAACATGCAAATGCATCACTAAATGCTAAAGCAAATGCCTCTCAACTGATACTTGAAGTTGTTTGATACCTTTATTTAGAGCTCATTGTAATGAATGTAGAAAACATAAAACCAAATCAATCCAGCTCCTAGTTAAGTGATCTATTTGGTAACTAATTAGCAGTACAAAAGATTTATTTCAGGTTTGTTTCAGGTTTTGAATCTTCATATACAAGGGGCACAAATGTTAAAAATATGAATGCATCATTACCAGGAAGCGGTGGTAGGATTTCATGGTCTTTGTAGTAGAATCCTAATCTCCACCTTCATACAAGACAGAGAAATATGTTATGGTTCCAGGACCACAGCTGATTCCACTAATGCAAATTCACATTGAAAAGATATCTAATGAATTCTAGGGCATTCAATTGATACTTTATTCTCATAAAATTTGTGAAGTTCTATGAGGATTCCAAAATAAAAACTTGAGAGAAAAAGGTTGTTGGAGCAAAATGGCCAAGACAGGTTTAGAAATTCTAACCATTTAGAGGGGTCGTTTTCTCCAGATAATTGTTGAAAACATCCCATGATTTCTCTGCACAGTGATTTCGCACATCTGAAACCACTATGAAAGTACCATCAGTAATGTGACAAATAGACATGCACTCTTGCTAGGTCAATAGAATTATAGAAAGGAACCGTACATACCTTATCTGGTCAATGAACCATTTTTGTAGCATAGCATCACCATGTAACCATCAGGCAAAACAGGGTTGAGAAAAACATGCCCTTCAAGACTTGGTTTAGCTTCTGCTGTTATACCAAATAGCTACAAGATAATTAGGAGATGAATTACATACAAGAATCAGGTAAACATGCCAAGTAACCAACACAACTCTGAGCACATCTTCCCAACTCGCTAGTTCCAAGTCTAATAGCAAGATCACCAGGAGTATTCAGAGTTAAACCTACAACCAATGCAAGGATCCTATAAATGCTAATAAAAAAACATGAAACCGTTTTCAAGACCAGGTACTTTATTCAAATCCAGTGATCAATAGGCAGCAGAAAATCAAATGTGTTATACTAGCCTACCAAGACACAGAAGCAAAGCATCTTCGTACGCTATTGGAAAGCAGAATTTGCTGTTTAAAAACTAAATTTCTGAACTAGTGCATTAGAAGGTTTGCAATCTCTGCCTTTACAGGTGCTATGTACCTAGGTCCTCTTTGCCTACAGCGATTAGTAGTTATAGAACTTTAAGAAATAAGAAACTCCAATGATGGCCAAAACTTAGTTCAACAAACTTAGTTCTCAATGTATTCCTGTCATGTACATGCATTATTCTGGACAATCTATATGGTTAGAATTGCATACATGAAATCAAATTCTGCGATTACCAGAAACTTTGCTAACAAACTACCACAATCACATAGCATTTCTATACTAGGGGGAACAATTACTGAGCAACACACGAATCATGCAGGATCACGGAGGAATAGGAGCAAGGTTTATTACCTTTCTATTGTCAGTAAATATAAGCTAATTTTTTCGCACTCTGATCCGGATTCAAGGTCTTATGGCAGTGGAAGCCTTGCATGAGCGCACGATGACCGCAAGCCAAGCACGAGCTACCTGACAATCACTCAGGAATACAGGAAGCACCAGATATTCGATTACTGAACAGTATAGAAAGCATACAGGAAGCAGAGACTTGTTTTTTTTTCAAATCGGAAGGAGGCGATAGCAGCTAACCTCGGCCACAGCAGGATTAGTGCGGGGATGCTGGTAGGAAGAAGAGGGCGTCGCCGGCCGCAGCTCCCTCACGCTCGTCCTCGCCGTGCACCGCTCCTCCTGGGCGCTGCTGCCGCTCGCAGATCCTGCTCTGCCTCTCTCATCCTCCCGTGGATCTGGATCTCGCCTCTCCCGGAGGGTTGGGGAGGAGCGATGAGCCGGGATCCAGATCAGCGGTGCGAGGGAGGGATGAGGCGGGGGCGGGATGAGGTGGCGCCGGCGGCGGGATGAGGTGGCGCCGGCGGCGGGGTGAGTCGGCGCTGTCGGTCGGATAGAGAGAGAGAGAGAGGGGTGACAGCGAGAGGGAGGGATGGAGAGGAGGGGGCGGACGCGATAAGGAGGCGGCGGACGCGGACGTGAGGCTGGATAAAACTGGAATCAATCAAAAATTTGGGTCCGAGATACTATACTACGTAACGGCTGTCGGTAACCTCCGTTACCAGTTGATATCGGTAACGAGCTTTGTTTATGTCCGTTACCAATGTATTGTTATTGGTAACGGACGTTGTAGTTTTGAGGTTAGATTTGAGCCTACTACGTTTATTGGTAACGGTTGTTGTTTCCGCCCGTTACTGATGTGGTACCTTGTAACGGGCTTTGTGCGCCCGTTACCAATCCCGCGTTACCTATTTAAGGTTTTCACGTAGTGGCTGATAATGACACAAATATTGTTGCCGGCAGCTAGAACAAATTACTAGTGGTAGCCAACTAAATTCAGCAACGGGAATTGTTGATGGATTAGCGAGACCTGATTAAACCCGCATGTCACGTCTCCACATATCCAGGGACCTTGACCACCCAGCACACGCGCAGACGGCATCCAGCCAACATTAAACAGCTTATGCAGGCAACAAGCTGGCCGCGAACACTCAGCAGCAAAGGACGACAACAATATATGAATGAACTAATAAACGATTATCAAGATATATGTAGATGACTACATCGCCTTAGAAGAGATTAACGGCCGGCCACTCAAACACATGATGAGTAGTGCACCCAAATTGATTCCTACAATACAAAGCTACAACAGTGCCCTAAATCCTAATGGCATGCTGGTGGTGGCAAGCTACTGACCTAAACCAAAACACCACACAGCCATATCTGGTGTTAATAATGCAGACAACAAAATTCAGTCGAAGAACCCTAGAACATAGGAGATCTAACTCTTGCGGTTACAAGAACTGTAGGAATGGGATAGGATGATAGGTGAGGGGAAGGAGAAGAGAAACATACCAGTGAGAAGGTGGGTAAGTGGGTAACCGAGGGAATGGCCGCCGCCACCGCCGCCTCCTCAAAGTTGTGCCGCCGCTGCTGTTGGTTCCAAGCTGCGCAGCCAACCCTCGCGTGCAGCGCCCCTTGCCCCATGGCTAGCCTGATCCTCCGTCTACCCGTCGCGTGCAGCGCCGCTCGCTGCCACCGTGTCACCACCGGCCCTCGCGTCCCTCACGGCCGTCACGGGAGAGAAGACGGGGATTGGTTCCACGCCTTGGAGACGAGGGAGCTATCCCGGGCCAGGATGGAAGGGTTTCGAGTGGATTGGGCCGGGGTGAAACCCATGGCAGGTGCAACCAAATGCAATTTTCTTCGTGGGTCGGGATTCAATTCATGCTAGCTCTAAAATGAACCGGATTCCCAATTACGAGAATCCGGCTCCTTTAACTATTGTGATAGTCCAAGAATCAACAGCTATCACGTACAGAACTCATAACAACATCCATATATCGATTAAGGTCTTCAAACATGATATAAATAACAACATAGCGGTCTGATACAAGCTCTCTGGACTAATCCACAATATGAAAATACTATGATGCGATAACTAAGATCTTCTGGTACTTCCGCCCTTCACCTCCAGAAGCATCCTTGAGCGAAGTGCACAGTCTTTAAAAACCACCCATCGTTGTTGAACTCGTGCTCTGGATCATCTCCTGAGTACCCAAAGTCTGTCCCCAAGGAAATGGGACAGGTCCACGTCAGCATCCATGTATGCAGTAAGCTTTAAAGTGGATTATTCTAGTAAAAAATATTCAATGAATATAAACTAGGGTTTTCTATGCACATAGCATTAATATAACCAAGTTCTCTCAACTCCAACTCCTTTCTCACATACGCTTCCCAAAGCCAACCATCAATCTCACATCCAAATCGGGTTTGTCCTGCCGCAACAGGTTTCCACAATAAAATCCACCAACTCCTTCACTACTAATCGACACAGTGAGCTCCCTCCACACATATCTCAACAGCACGCTGGTCCAACATCTCATAGCCCAGATTAAGGTAAAGGTAAGGTAGAAGATTCCCATGCTAATCAGAATAAGCTAGATGAAGGATCGTCCATGACCGTAGACACGACTATACGTATAGTTTACCCATCCGGGCTGCACACAACCCACAGGAAAGACTTTAAAAGGTAACGGTACCATCCTACTTCCCTAGACTAACATCTGAACTAACATCTGCCCCAGGGGTGTGAAACCTTCCTGCCTGGGGGTAGTGAGGAGTTGTGGTATATCAGGGAGAGTCCCCTTACACAAATCAAGCTCAAATGTCCTAGTCCTGGTACCGCACTTGATAGGCTTGCTGGAACCCTCCCCCATTCTAGTATATGGTGAGCACTGTAAATTCCCACTTTCAGGACGTCCTGATGCGGCCCTTAATTATCGGTAAAGGGAGTATCAGCATCAAAGCGCATCCGCCACAACGATCAGCAATCAGCACACATAACAGATATTGCCGCCCAAACTCCTCAAAAGTAACCAGGTTGTACTCGCCACAGGTACTCCGTAGAAACTGCCCGAGTGTAGTTCCCAGGTACCCCAATCAAAAGATCGGGTTGTTATCACTCGCCTCCACTGCCTAGATTCTCTATCTTCCCTCAAGCCACCCAACTCACGCCAAGAGTAATCAATCACAACCATCCCAACAAATGAAAGCATAGCATATATAAAGTGTATAACTGGGTAGCAAGGTAATAGGATAGATAAAAGGCAGTGCAGGGTATATCATCATCATGCGAGTAAAGTAAAGCGCTAGCATACTAGTTTGCATGTCTAATAGGTATTTCAGAGAATGGCTGGGCGTAAAACTGGTACCACGTCTTTCTCCTCGTCAAGGTAGTTGGGGTAGTAGTCGACCTCCTCTTTACTCTCCGGGGCTCCCAGAGTCGCAGAAAGAAAATAAGAACGAAGACTACTAGCAAAGAAACGCAAAAACAGTAAAGCAAGAAGATCCAAATAACAACAAACTCTACACTAACACGTAGATCATGATTTTAGAAAAATATAGAAACTGGTTTCATATTTTTCTGAGCTACGGTTAATTTATTATTATTTTTCAAAGATAATTATTTAAAAATTCTAAAACGATAAAACAGCAAACATCACACCGATGACATCATTATGATGTCATCAATTGTGCTGACGTCAGCAGTGAGTCCTGCTAACATCAACATTGACCGGTCAACAGGTCAGTGGCCCCACTCCCGATGATAGGTGGGCCCAATCTGTCAGCAAGGTTAGGAGAAAAATGAAAACGGAAAGAAGTTTGCGGGCCGTCCTTGGGCCAAATCTGCTGGGCCGGCCCACAGGTGGTGGGCCTGTGGCCTGAATGGTTTAGGGGCGCACTGGATGGTTCGAACGCCGGGTTCACGGGATCAAACTATGGCTGCCGGGATCTTCTGCGGCTTGGCTGGCGGGGACTTGGAATGGTCAGGCGTGTGGCCTGCCTCCACGCGAACGCGTGCGTGCACGGCTGGACACGGCAGCGGCGCTCGCGAAGCTCCGGCCATCCCGGTTCCGCGACGGTGCTGGGTCTAGGCTGGGTTAGCGCGTGTGCGCGTTGTCTCCAGCTCGTGATCGGCTGCGCCAAGGCTTGGCTACGGATGGGTGGGCGTGCGTGGCTCGCAGTCATTCGCGGCCGCGGCACGGCCTCGGCTCGTGCGCGGTGACCGGTGCTCCGGTCCGCGGCGGCCTTAGCTACGTTGAGGGCGACGGCGGTTGCGAGCGGGTAAGCGGCGCGACGGGGTCAGAAGCTCGGCATGATGGCCGGCAACACAGAGGGCTAGCACGTTGCGGCGGCATCATCGGTGCGAAGGCCGGCACAGGAGGTTCAGGCGACGGTCGTGACTCACCGCGGGGCGGCAAAGTAGCATGTGGCCGGCTCGGTGTAGACTTGCGGTCTACGAGTTTCCGGGATGTTACAGGGTCAACTCCCGTGGATTTATTGGGCGGCTTCCCGGCCGGGAATGGGTTAAAGGAACAAGGCCTAAAAAAGATCACTTTGTGTGCTTTGTTGGTTTGTCTATGGTTATGAATGGTGGTTGTGTGCTGCAATCAGAGGTGATGATGGCAAAGGAGATGTAACGGTGGAGAGAGGTTAATCACTCAAAGGTCAATGCATTTTATCACCGTTCAGGAGAACACCGGGGTCCGTAGCTATCCATTTCCCCACCCGGAGTCCGGTAGCAATCCATGGTGACAATAATGTTATCTTGCAACAAAGATGCGGGTTCTGTGTGTTTGTGTCTCAAGAGCGGTCGATGGCTTCCTCTTGTGATATCATCGGTAGGGCCGACACCATGTTGGTGCCACTGCTGCTGTGCTGCCTGTCACCCCCATGCTGCTGTCGCCCGAGTGCTGTGATGGGCCTGCAAAGTGTGTCGATCTTCCGGGTCCACCGGGATACGTTATTTTACATTTGTACTTCGAGATTGGAATTTTCATATATGGGTCGTGTTCTTGGCATGAACTGTCAGCGCGATCACAATGGTGGTTCCCTGTACGATCAGTACTCCCTTAGTCCTAAAAAAATTATTTTAGAAATTTTTTGATAAATTAACAAGAAAATAAAATGATCTGCCCCTAATTATTATGCAACTATTGAATATAGTAGAATGACTTGTTTTTTAGGATAAATTTTAATTTCGATGTCTTCTTTTAGGACGGAGGGAGTACATCCTTAGTTATAAAGTAAATTGCAATATGTGGAATTCATTCCTCATGAGCATGTCCATTTCCTGTATTGGACTTACTATTTTACCATTACCCGACCTACCTGCTCGATCATTTCATCCATTCGAGAAAGAGAGAATGGTGTTCAAAGAGAAGTGAGCATTCTTATAAGAGTAATACAGTGCCGAGTAACATGGAACATGCAGCAAGAAAACATGGTAAAAGAATAAGAGAAAAGTCTAGTTTTCATCCTCGGACTAGCACGATAGTCTGATTTTGAACCTTCAACAATAAAACCAAACATTGAACGCCATCCACCTATCAAACCAGACAAATTAGGTCCTTTGGGTGGGTTTAGAGATGGGTTTCCATTTTCTCTTTGAAAATTAAAAAGATTATAGTTTAAACTAAAAATCACAACTAATTCATTTTACTACCAAAAAACTGAAACTAGTACCAATTTTTCTCTAAAAGTTCATCTTATTTTTTGTGCTTTATTTGGATCTTATTTATTCATGTTTCTAATGATTTACTTAAAATAAAATAAATAAATTTAACACTAGGGACATGAAGAAATTATATCCAAATAACTCTAAAAAGAGTTCCAGAGGATAGGTTACGTTTTTTTGAAACTTTTGGTATTGGTTTCATATTTTTATAATTTAAAGTAATTATTTATGAATTTTTGGACTGATTATTTTTTCTTAATTTCTAGAAAAAATAGAAACCAGCTTTGAAACCACATGGAGGATTCTCCCAAAGAATAATGGCTCAACAATATTCCTTGGTACAACCATGGGAAGGAATCAAAACTAATATGTCTATCCATATGTAAGCCAACAAACCAAACCACCAGCAGCATGAGCATATACCAACCAAGTCTCAGCGTACTTGCCCAAAGTCATGGCGATCGACAAATACATCACCATGGGCGGTTATTTAACTGGTGGCAGGGGGGACCCCAGTCATCTCCATATATGGCGGCGAATATGAGCTGCCTGTGGGAAAAGCAGGTGGGGGTATCTTTAAATCAAAATTATTGCAAGTATCACTTCTCATTTTGCCTCAATTCATTAGCCTTCTGATTGTCCTTGAGATTGGTTGTGAGATTGACCGATGACCCCAGTTTCACAATGCTATAGGTGCGCTTGAATTCTCCAAACGTGACGGTGCGGTAGCATGAAGGGTTGTCTTCGCTGATGAACTCCTCTGCAGGTCCAATGAGACAATCCTCTGTTGGTTGTATGAACAATGCCCTAGATGTCCTTGCTAGTGCTGAGTTGGTCATCACCCGGTGCTCGGCACTCTTTAGCATCCCATTAGTCACAACCTGTGTCCAATCCAAGTAAAGCACAAAAAAACTAAGTGTAGTGATGGGTAGTGGTGATCTAGGTGAGATGAATAATTTTATGAAGCAACTAAGTTAAAGGTGACTGATATTCACCTCGAGTTGGAGTCCGAAGATGACAACGAAGGCACTGGGCACGGGCTCGACCTGGATCCAGTCACCATTGTAGAGAACCTCGAGGCCACGTACAGGACCCGTATGGAGAAGGGTGATGAGGTTCCGGTCGCAGTGTGGGGGCAGACCAAGGGTCACACTTGGGTTTGGACACTGTGAGTAGCGGTTGATACTAAGGATCATGTCGCCGCCACTGAGGCCCCCGTCGAAGTACTCAAGCTGGAGCCCCATAGCCTCACACAACAGTCCCAACAATTCCATCCCCACACCTCTTGTCAGCATGGCGAACTTCTCGAAAACCTCCCTACAGAATAGCAAGAGTCAATTTTGAATAATACTATATAAATTAAGATCACACCTTCGTTCTCATGCCACCTGATAGCTTATCTAGTTGCAATGTGATGATTTTCCTCTACTCTGTCTGTCCTAAAATATATATTTTTTAAAAAATTTATACACAGTCAAACTTCTCATTTTTTGGCCAACTTATAAAACTTAGGGAAGTCTAGCTAATTTAAGATAAAATTACAACAACCAACTTTTGATAAAAATATAAAATTTTCAATTAATAAAACAAACTTAAAGCAACGACCAACATTTTAAAGCGGGAAGAAATTAATATATCAAATCTGTGATCCCTTACATACCGAAGCCTCTGGGGCTTGTCTGGCCAGTCGCTGGTGCTGTCGCCGATGGGGAAAGGGCATGCAAAGCGGAGGCAATCCATCCAATACTTCTGACCGCCGGTCTCGTAGGTGGTGCCGGAGAAGAGCCGGTTGCGCTTCTGCTTGTCCTCCGAGTACAGATGCGCCTTGTCTGCCGCCGGCAACTCGAAGAACTCATCGCACACAGCCTCCATGTCCGCCAGCAGCTGCTCAGACACTCCATGGTTCACCACCTGCAGCACTCATACGTGATCGATCACCAACTTAATTAACCTTCTGATGCAAATAAACTGAGATTGATTGATATCAGCTATGAGCAGGATGATGGCGTGCATATATGGTTTGGAATGGATTAGCTAGGATGCAGATGCACTTTGCCTGGAAGAAGCCGAACTCCTTGCCGGCATCGAGTATGGCGCGGCAAACCTCGTCACGGCTGCCGGATAGGTCGACGACGGGCAGGGACACGGCGGCGGCGGTGGCCGGCGGGAGCTGGTCCGGCGGGATGATGAAGCTGTCCGGCACCGACGCGGGGTATGGTGCTAAGTGGAGCATGTTCTCCATGGTTGAATTAGGAGGAGAGGAGTGAGGAGCGTGGCCTTCAATTCCCAAATGATGTGTGCCATTTTATAGGCGCCCGGAGAGAGATATTTTGTTGTTTACAAGAGACTTATAAGGTTTATTAAGTTGATAAATGCATGGATTAAATTCTGTGATGCACGGAATATATGGGACAGGAACGATGATGCAGTGCATATATAGTGCTAAGTGGATTATGTTCTCTATGGATATATGAATTTGGAGGAGTGAGCATCGGAGTGGCGTGCCCTATGCAAGGATTCCTTCCCAGGTCGTTATCTGATCCTCAGCGTTATCTCTGGTGAAGATGCCCAAAATAATGGATGGTGGATCGGATGGACCAGAATGGAATGGTTCGACCTCTTCGCGGAAGTCAACATTGCACATCGGTTGTATGTGCACGATCGGGGAGAGAAAAAAAAAGGAGTGGCTAGCAGCAACATATACAGACAAGATATGATACTTGCATTGCATTGTTATCGTCGCACTATTCTTTTTACACAATGCTGGTGTGCCTTTTGTATAGACGGCCGGAAAGGAATTTTTGCATGGCCACGCGCCAGTTTGACACTTATGCATGAGTCCAAATATCATCACATAGTTAACCACGCAGGATAATCCTAAATTATATTACTGATGACCTCCTGTCCCCATGCATATACAAAACTAATCCTATCCTATTGTTCAAGTAGATAATCATATGTTGTGTGGGTATAATCATAATGGTTGTGTATATGCGTATATAAAGTGCATACTCATGGATATTTCACTAAAAATTACCGGTATTTGGTATAAAAAGAAAAGGCCGTTGCTATCAGCCGCGGCGGCCTGCCGACGCGCTTCTTCGACTATCTCAGTGGTTATGGTGTGGCTTGTGGAAAGCCACGTCCACGCGGCGCAGGACGGCGGCGGTCGCGCCACGTGGACCTGTGCAGCCTTGCCAAGTGGGTGTTGCCAGGACGCCACGACTCTGTACGTGCTGACGTGATTGATGTCTTGGCCTGTTGTTTATGACTTTGAGCATACGTGCTTCGTTTTCTTTTTATTTGGTCGGTGGAGATTGGTCGACAAGGATCCGTGTGAAAGATCTGATTAGGATGATCAGGTCCCACTCGCACAGAGTAGGTCCGAATAGGAGGTGGTAAAGCGCCCTCATTTTTATACTAGAAAGTTTAAGGATCGGGCTAGATTAGGGCCGGGCTAAATAATATTATTTTTGAGCTAAATTTTGTTAGGCCCAAGTTAGATTGTGAAGGAACAAACGGGCCATGATCCGTTACCACCTCTAGGTCCGAATATATTCCAGGCCAGCCGTTTGCTTCCAAACCATACATGTCTGTGTCCGGACTGGGACTGTTGTACCGGTTCAAATGATCAAATCTACTCCTTTACATCAGTTGATGAACAATGATCAATAATAGAGAACCTCCAAAAAAAAAAGTTATTCACCTGGTGGGGCATATGTATGTGCTCCCAGCTACTGACCAATCTTACCATGAAAACAGCTGTAAAGATCATGATGATTCGTCGATTCCCGGCCTTTCTCGTGGCCAGTCGAGAGATGCATAGCTCCGCACAGTGACGTGCTCGAATTTAGGCCTTGTTTAGGCTGACTTCAACAAGCATATAGCTTTTACCAATTTTATTGAGGATGCACAAATATCTACAATGCCAAACTAGTTTCACTCGGTAGACCTTGAAACATATTTTGATAGTATCTACATTTGATATTGTAGGTGCTAATATTATTTTTCTACAAATCTAATTAAAATTAATAACTTTATTTAGGATAAAATTAAAAAGACATGTAATTTGGAACAGAAGAAGCAACTCAACTACGAGATATTGAGAATTTCTTCTCTAAGGACATTGTAGTAACTCCGAGCTACAGCTTGAGAGCCAAAGACAGACTTTGGCTAACGGATTTTGCTCTTGCAGCAACAAACTGCTGGATGGAAACATGTAGAACCGGGAGAACAAACTTCAAGCTGAAATTACACATTACTGACTAGTGTAGTCCCAGGGACCCATGACTGCATCCAGGGAAATTTTTAACGTTCTTCTTGCCATGGGAACTCGAGCCGTTGTCCGTTGCGAGCACTCGCACTGCAGTTATTTTAAATGAAAAACATATACTAAAGATTTTATGGTGTTTTTGCTCCTACTTTAAATTACAATTGTGATTTTGCCCTTATTTTTTTAACTTTGTGATTTTGCCCTCACTGTTCATAAAGTCAATGCGATTTTACCCTTGGTCTTTGCGTATTTACCCCTGTTTTGACCATTGACTGGGGCAAAATTGCATTGACTTTGTGAACAGTGAGGGCAAAATCACAAAGTTAAAAAAAGAAGGACAAAATCACAATTATGCTTCAAAATAGGGGCAAGAACACCAATCCCCTATGCTTTAAAATAGCACCAATTCCTTTTTCTTGAAAATATAATCTAGCTGGAGTTATTTAGAACATATTCTTGCGGCTATTCTTTTATTGCTCGCCGTTGTGCCCGTACGTTGTTTATTTAAACTATCGTTCGGTGCATCAGACTGGGAGATGGCACCGAGACATGGGGTGTTTAGTTCCTTAAAAAAGTAAAAAGTGAAGTAAAAAAAGTCACATCGAACACTATAGCGCACTGTAGCACTTTTCGTTTGTTTGTAGTAAACATTGTCCTACCATGACCTGACTAGGCTCAAAAGATTCGTTTCGTCGTGTATATCAAAACCATGTAACTAGTTTTTTTTATTTACTCACGTTTAGTACTCCATGCATAAGAAAAGAGATTTGATGTGATAGATAAATAGTGAAGTTTAGAGATAATTTTTAGAAGTTTGGTGATGGGACTTGGAACTAAACAGGGCCATGGATGATCTCAAAGACAACAACTATGTATCAGACCAATTTGTCGTTGAGAGCGGTTTCAGCATCGCCGGTATTTGTATGTGTAGGAGTGACTGGGCATCGAACGTCTGATAGCTGCTTGCCAAGGGCTCCAAGCCTCCAGCCCAATTGGGCCCTATGTTGAGACAGCATAGCATAGGCAGAGCTAATGACGATCGGGGCAGCAGTAAGCACACTATTGCATAGCTGATTTCTAACGGAGGGTGGCAATTCTCAAATCTGAATCATTATCGCAAGTACATGACCTACCCAAATTTGAATCACAGACAGCCCAAGGAGGATTTCCAAACACAGCCCAAGAAGGTCTGCCTAGACCGTTGCATCAGCTTGCATCTGCCCTTTGCCCTCCTCCCCACAACTCACGCGAGAAATGGGACGCGTGTCGAAACAGCGCGCGTCGGCAGTTTTACAAAACAACCCTCATACTTTACAAGAATCAACCCGCAGTCCAGATCGTCAAACTCGTACAGTAACTTAGTTCTAATATTTTCCATATAGGCCCTTGATGTAAAATTTATTTTCACGCGAAGAAGGGAAAATTTGAGAATTTGTAGTTCTTACCGAAACCCCCCTGGACAATTTTTCGAAAACCCCCCGCCACCAGTCAAACCCTAGCCCCTCTCTCGCTCCTCCTCTCCTGGAGATCTCCCTCTCCTGCGCCCCGCTCCTCCCAGGCGACATGAGCGGCGCGGTGGGCAAGGAGCCGCCGCCGCCGCTACGGCGCGTTGCCGCGGTGGCCCCACCTCTCATCTTTCCTCTCTCCTCTCCCACCGCCCCTGGTCGCGCCGCCGCCCTTTCCGGTACCGCCGCCGCCGCCGGCCGCAAAGAAGCGCCCCCCGCCGCCGCCGGCGCTGGAGGAGGAGGGAGCGGAGATGAAGGCGAATCCCGTCGCGGGGCCGCGCCAGGGCAAGATGTCAGCGCAGATCCGCCGCAATGGCCGGCCGGCATCGCAGATCCGGCTATAGGGGCGGTGGATCCGGCGGCGGGGCGGCGGCGGCAAGCCCGCGTAACGAGCTCGGCGTTGAGGGAGGCGCGGAGACCTCCTCCGCGTGCTTCCTCGCGACGAGTCGACGACAAGCGGTGCTGCGGCGGTCAGGCCCCTCCTCGGTGCGGCGATGGCCAGCTCGCTGGCGAGTCGGCGGCCGAGACCCCCCGGCGCGGCAGCGGCTTGGTCCCACGGCCCCACTCCCCCATCCGCGCCTCGCCTGAACTTCCTCCACGCGGGTGTACAAGTCCAACTGCAAGCACCCCTTCCTTGCAGGTCCCTCCCCTGCTTGCTTCTTGATTGCATTTTTTTCAAAGAAAGTTCACCCATTTTCTTGGAGATACAGAAAACTGAGAGCATAAGATTCAATTCCAGATCCAAAGATCGAACTGTCTTGCAGCTAGCCATGGATTTGTGTTTTTTGTGTTTTGTTTCTGCTA
>OAMR01000339.1:1129587-1168971 GCA_900205405.1 Echinochloa crus-galli
ACATTTTTTCATATATGCTTGTTTGAAATTAAAGTCTATGCTTGTTTGAATGTGTGCTTATTTGTGGTCAAAGTTCAAATTTTGTTATGAAGCTATCCCTCCAAAACTTTTATTCAAATACTAGATTTCAAAAGTTAAATTTAAAATATTTTTGTAGGATTTTATGCCCTTTAATCCGAGCCGCAAAATTCTTTTTACAGAATTTTGTTCTTTTTACTACAACCAATTTACAAATGCTTTTTGAGTGATTCTTATTGTAAAACGTGAGCTTAGAACAACAGTGTCAGCTATGTACAGTCACGGTGGTTCCATTCCCTGAGATGGTCAGATGGCTAGTTTGAAACCGGTAATGGTAAATACTTTTAGAAGTGATGGATGCCCTAACGGGAGACAACACGCGTGCGCGCACCCACACACATTTTAAAAGTAATGGGTGTTCTAAACTTCTAACCGCTGGAACTTCGCCACGGATGTGAGATGGCTATTTTGAAACCGGTAATGATAATGTACTTTTTGAAGTAATGGATGCTCTAACAGGAAACAACACTTTTTAAAATAAAGTACTAATAATGGAGATGCTCTAACAGGAAACAACACTTTTTACAGTACTAATGGAGATGCCAGCTCTAACAGGAATCAACACCTTTTAAAGTACTAATGGGGATGCTCTAACAGGACACTTGGCAAAGGATTTGTTCGTTGCTGAGAGAGACTGATTACTCAAGGAATCATCTCTGTGAAAGTACTATTACTCGTATATTGCAGAGGCTGGCTTTTTATTCCATGACGGCAAGTAAGACTGGATATCAAGCCAGCTCGGTCAGCTCGTTTCAGCTCGAGCTGGCTCGTTAAGATAACGAGCCAGCTCGGCTCGGCTTGTTAACGAAGCGAGCCAGAGGAGCAGCTCGGCTCGGCTCGTTTGCTGGCTCGATTGCTCGCGAGTCAGCTCGTTTATCATCATCATATATGTATTTTTTGTATAAAAAATATTTATAGTATATAAAAGTAAAAATACAATTGTTATATACATATTTCAAGCTAAAAAAATAGATAGAAGCAATATTAGTTCACAATATGATATCGCGGCAGCATAAATTATTATAATTCATAGTATATTTATGGCCACCACCATTCACCATTAATTAATGAATGTGTAACAAGATCACCTATGACCAATCCATGCAAGTATTAGATCTCCACCATTTAGTTTATGAATTAAATTAAACATAGCAAGTATTCAGTACATCACACAAATAAAATATATGATGGGCTAAAGGCTCTGGCTCGTTACAGCTCGCGAGCTGGCTCGTTAACATAACAAGCTAAAACCTTGGCTCAGCTCGTAAATAATTTAAAACGAGCCGAGTCGAGCCGAGCCACTAATAAGCCGAGTCGAGCGAGCTACCGAGTCACTAGTTTTTTGTGCAGGGCTAACGGCAAGAACAAATCCGGATTCCTACCGTCAAGCACATCAAAGTGCCAAAGAATATTTTTTTAAGAAAAAAGATAAAGTGCCAAAGAATATTGGAAGGGCGTTTCTCGACAAGGCTAGATTATTGCCGTGCCGTTCTGGTGCGTGCATAAATATCCATGCAAATCCCTTCGTCAGAGCATAGGCACTAATAACAAAGCTAGGTTACTGAATACTTCAGAGCGAGCAAATTAAAGGGGGGAGAGAGAGACGATGAGCCTGCTGCCTGCCAATGGAGAGTAGCTAATAAGGCGACCAAATCATCATCATCGTCTAGAAAAATAAAGCAAGGCAACAATAATTAAGCCAACAAGATGGCTGAGGCCATCGTGGGGTCGATGCTGTGGAAGCTGCAGCAGGTGGCGAGCAGGGAGGCGCGGACGCTGGTGGCCGTGAACGAGGACATCCGGAGTCTCCGTGACAAGCTCATGTGGATGCAGGCCTTCCTGCGCGACGTCCAGCCGTCGCGGCGCGTGCAGCCCAACGAGCTCATCAAGGTGTGGCTGCAGCAGACCCGCGACGCCGTCTTCGACGCCGAGGACGCCGTCGACCAGTACTTTGTCCAAATTGATCTCTCAAGGTACCCGCTCCGCTACTGCCGTCGCCCCGTCGCGGCGTCGCCCCTCCCCTCCGGTTCTCCAAATGGAGGCACAGATTTGCCTTCCCTTGTGGGAGTGGCGCCCAGAGAAAAATCGCCGCCTGGGACTGCCCTCCCTGTGCGGGTTCCCCCCGTTTACCCAAAGGAGCCCGGGCCCCGCCCAAGTGCCCTACCCATCCCGCGGGAACGGAGGCCGTGCAACAGCAGCACGCACTGCACGTGCGCGGCGCATCTGGTCCTCCGACCCGAGCCACCTCACCACCTCCCGGGCTCCCCGTCCCGTGACCGCCCCCGGGGTCGCGGCGACTAAGGCTGGATATCGAGCCGAGCTGGCCGAGCCAGCTCGGCTCGCTTCAGCTCGAGCTGGCTCGCTAAGATAACGAGCCAGCTCGGCTCGGCTCGTTTGCTGGCTCGTTTAGCTCGTGAGCCAGCTCATTTATCATCATTAAGGCTGGATATCGAGCCGAGCTGGCTCGGCTCGCTTCAGCTCGAGCTGGCTCGGCTCGCTTCAGCTCGAGCTGGCTCGTTAAGATAACGAGCCAGCTCGGCTCGGCTTGTTAACGAAGCGAGCCAGAGGAGCAGCTCGGCTCGGCTCGTTTGCTGGCTCGATTGCTCGCAAGCTAGCTCGTTTATCATCATCATATATGTATTTTTTGTATAAAAAATATTTATAGTATACTAAAATAAAACGACAATTGTTATATACATATTTCAAGCTAAAAAAATAGATAGAAGCAATATTAGTTCACAATATGATATCGCGGCAGCATAAATTATTATAATTCATAGTATATTTATGGCCACCACCATTCACCATTAATTAATGAATGTGTAACAAGATCACCTATGACCAATCCATGCAAGTATTAGATCTCCACCATTTAGTTTATGAATTAAATTAAACATAGCAAGTATTCAGTACATCACACAAATAAAATATATGATGGGCTAAAGGCTCTGGCTCGTTACAGCTCGCGAGCTGGCTCGTTAACATAACAAGCTAAAACCTTGGCTCAGCTCGTAAATAATTTAAAACGAGCCGAGTCGAGCCGAGCCACTAATAAGCCGAGTCGAGCGAGCTACCGAGTCACTAGTTTTTTGTGCAGGGCTAACGGCAAGAACAAATCCGGATTCCTGCCGTCAAGCACATCAAAGTGCCAAAGAATATTTTTTTTAAAAAAAAGATAAAGTGCCAAAGAATATTGGAAGGGCGTTTCTCGACAAGGCTAGATTATTGCCGTGCCGTTCTGGTGCGTTCATAAATATCCATGCAAATCCCTTCGTCAGAGCTTAGGCACTAATAACAAAGCTAGGTTTCTGAATAATTCAGAGCGAGCAAATTAATGGAGAGAGAGAGAGACGATGAGCCTGCTGTGCCTACCAATGGAGAGTAGCTAATAAGGCGACCAAATCATCATCATCGTCTAGAAAAATAAAGCAAGGCAACAATAATTAAGCCAACAAGATGGCTGAGGCCATCGTGGGGTCGATGCTGTGGAAGCTGCAGCAGGTGGCGAGCAGGGAGGCGCGGACGCTGGTGGCCGTGAACGAGGACATCCGGAGTCTCCGTGACAAGCTCATGTGGATGCAGGCCTTCCTGCGCGACGTCCAGCCGTCGCGGCGCGTGCAGCCCAACGAGCTCATCAAGGTGTGGCTGCAGCAGACCCGCGACGCCGTCTTCGACGCCGAGGACGCCGTCGACCAGTACTTTGTCCAAATTGATCTCTCAAGGTACGTACTACACATTACCATGCATGACCACCTACACTACACCTTGTTGTTCCTTTTTTTTTGAGAGAGGATAGTAGTATCATAGCAATGTTTGTACTTGCGAAAATGCTCGTGTATTGCTATGAGTAATTGATATATACTTTTAGGGCTCTCGTATTGCTGTGGGAAATCATAGCACGTCATACATTTTTTTCATATAGGCTCAGTTTTAATTTTACAAATCCCAATGTTTTTTTTAGATTTTTAGTGCGTCTATAACCCTTATTTTTGGCAAGGAAAGGTTGAGATTTCATTAACTTAAAGTGTTAGATTTAAACTGTGGAATGCAATCACGTGGCACGAGGTCTGTGGTGTCAGGGAGGGCTCCACACTCCACAGTGGGCTCTCCAACGGTGGTGAGCTCTGCGGTAATAACGAGGCCATGTGGCGTGAGTAGGGATGCAAATCCCACACTGCTTGGGAGGTCGATCCAAAACTTAATAAAATAAATTAGAGTGGCATGCTGCGTAATTAATTTAGGAGAGAAAATAAACTAGCACGAGAAACCCAAAATCACCGATGGATACCCACTTGCATCCTACGTGAGATGTATAATTTTCTTATTTTAGTCATTTTTCGGTAAAATTTCTACATTTGGACTCTCGGAGGAAAGATTTTTAGAAATAGACCCATAGCACGACGCCAAAGGTCACGGCTCCGTTATATAACATCACGGCGCCATGCTGCTGTACAACGGAGTCATGACCTTCGGCGCCGTTCTATGACACGCCAGATCTACTATGACCCAAAATCACCTAGTAAAATAGCACGCGACGTGCTGTTATACAATGGAGCCATGATCTTGACGCCGTGCTATGAGTCCATTTCTAGAAATCTTTCCTTCAGGGTCTAAATGTAGAAATCTTACCGAAAAATACTAAAATGCAAAAATTATAAGCGTGAGATCTCCTCCATCAAGGGCCCGGTTCATTAGCAGCGACAATCGGTGCATCGAGTGTTGGATGGGCTCAGCTATCATTGTTGATGGGCTTCGGTGGGCCTCGTTGATGGGCTCACTGGCATTTTTTATATAATTTTGAAAAACATCTGGAGAGACGGATGTATATAGGATTCCGTCTCTATTAATCTTCATTAACAGAGACCACACACCATAGACAGAGAGGTCATGACTCTTGATTTGATTTGTAGATTTACTAGGAAAAATGCCCGTGCGTTGCTACGGTCAAATATCATATGGATACAACACCTAATCACGTGAATCTTGGTGTATAGACATTTTGTTAACTCGAAATAGCCAAGAAACATATTGAAGTGTTTTATGTCTTGTTAAGGTCATTGGTACATAAATTTGATACATAAACAGTACCGACATCATCTGCACGGAAAGTTTGATTCACCAGCAAATTCGCTGACAGTGTGCAGCTCAAGGCCCCGGAGGATATTGACCATGCAGACATCGATGCACTCAGATGGCTTTCTTTGCTCACACAAGCATGAGTCAGTTGACTGTTTTGACATGTAGGAAGTTTCACAGCCACTATTTCTTTGAAAAAAAATATAATCTCTACGCTACTTAAGAACACGAAAAGTTGTATATAGCAGTAGCATAAGTTGATTTTTAGAGGAGATATGCACATCAAGCTTCAGCTGATGTCAATGAATGGAAGCCAATTGGCATGACAGGACATGTCATATTACTGATAGCTTTGAGCATCTGTGTAATTTTTTTAAAACTAATTGGTCCCACCAAATTTTCCAAATAGCTAAAACGCACATATGCATCTCAGTGAAGAAACAACAGAGATTTGGCCATTTGGGGAGAACAGACATCATTTGGGGAGAACAGACATAGTTACTGCTTGAACGAGTTAAGAATGGCAAATCCTGTTGTAGGGGAGAGAAAAGATCAGGTGCTGTACAACGGAGTCATGACCTTCGGCGCCGTTCTATGACACGCCAGATCTACTATGACCCAAAATCACCTAGTAAAATAGCACGCGACGTGCTGTTATACAATGGAGCCATGATCTTGACGCCGTGCTATGAGTCCATTTCTAGAAATATTTCCTTCAGGGTCTAAATGTAGAAATCTTACCGAAAAATACTAAAATGCAAAAATTATACGCGTGAGATCTCCTCCATCAAGGGTCCGGTTCATTAGCAGCGACAATCGGTGCATCGAGTGTTGGATGGGCTCAGCTATCATTGTTGATGGGCTTCGGTGGGCCTCGTTGATGGGCTCACTGGCATTTTTTTATTTAATTTTGAAAAACATCTGGAGAGACGGGTGTATATAGGATTCCGTCTCTATTAATCTTCATTAACAGAGACCACACACCATAGACAGAAAGGTCATGACTCTTGATTTGATTTGTAGATTTACTAGGAAAAATGCCCGTGCGTTGCTACGGTCAAATATCATATGGATACAACACCTAATCACGTGAATCTTGGTGTATAGACATTTTGTTAACTCGAAATAGCCAAGAAACATATTGAAGTGTTTTATGTCTTGTTAAGGTCATTGGTACATAAATTTGATACATAAACAGTACCGACATCATCTGCACGGAAAGTTTGATTCACCAGCAAATTCGCTGACAGTGTGCAGCTCAAGGCCCCGGAGGATATTGACCATGCAGACATCGATGCACTCAGATGGCTTTCTTTGCTCACACAAGCATGAGTCAGTTGACTGTTTTGACATGTAGGAAGTTTCACAGCCACTATTTCTTTGAAAAAAAATATAATCTCTACGCTACTTAAGAACACGAAAAGTTGTATATAGCAGTAGCATAAGTTGATTTTTAGAGGAGATATGCACATCAAGCTTCAGCTGATGTCAATGAATGGAAGCCAATTGGCATGACAGGACATGTCATATTACTGATAGCTTTGAGCATCTGTGTAATTTTTTTAAAACTAATTGGTCCCACCAAATTTTCCAAATAGCTAAAACGCACATATGCATCTCAGTGAAGAAACAACAGAGATTTGGCCATTTGGAGAGAACAGACATAGTTACGCGTGTGAGCAGCCGGTGGTGCTTCAACGAGTTCAAGAATGGCAAATTTTGTTGTAGGGGAGAAAAAAGATCAGAAGCCAATCAATAAATAACAGACTAAAATTTGTTGCAACAAATTGATATTATGAAGAGATGAATAAATAACAGACGCACCTGCCCTTGTAATGTGTGCCAACCTGCCCCATGGAGTCTGGGCTTCTGCAGCCCGGTTGAAGAGAACTTTGGCAGTTGGGCAACACTGGGTTGCGGCCGGGGAGAGAAGCTCCGCCAACTGCCGGAGGAGGATCCTCACCTGCTGCCAGAGTTGGAGATGGGGACGCGGCGATGCACCGGCCAGCACGTGAGCAAATAGGTTTAATTAGAGCTATGCGGGAGTAAAACGAACGTAGCTGGTAACCAGATGTGGATCGCGCTGGTTCTCCATCGCCATCTCTCTGCCACCAGATGTGCCTTTACGGTTGCTCCTAAAGATCGCAGTAGAAGGTCTCGAGCATGGGCGGAAGGCCGCCTGCTGGCGGCGTCCTCGTCTTGGACGGAGTAGGGAGAGATGAGTCGACGTGCCTATCAGCTACAATCGATGAGCCGGCGACGCGCTGCCCACCGCACTTCTCGCGCCGTGGGTGGGGACTGCGAGAGAATACGAGAGGATTCAATGAAACTCTAGGGACTTTTTTAAAAACATGCTATGTATGTCTCCTAAGGACAGCGGGTTGAATTATGACGTACCGCTCAATCAATCCTTCCTTTATAATTAGGTAGAGATTATCTGAACGCCCCAGTTGAAAAAAGATTTAAACATAAGTCCATGAACTAATGGTATATGTGCTTATTCTTTGCTGTAGATTCCCTAGATGGAGCCGATCCGTCTTCAGTTTCTTTGCCAGTTTTACCACTCAAATCGTGGTCCGGCGGGACCTCTCCAGCAGGATCAGGTTGATCAATGAAAGGCTGGAGGGGATCATTGTGAACAAGGACAGGTACCGGTTGGGAGAGTCTACTACACTAGGATCAGTATGGAGGCCATCCAGCTCCACGTCTTATCTCTCAGAAAAGATGTAAGTGCCTGTTTCCAAGCCTATTCACTCATTAGCATCTGTTCTATCGAATTGTATTTTTTTATTGATTGTATGAGACATAGTTTCATGCATGATTGTTTTCTCTCTCTAGAGGGAGAATTGATACCCAAACTTGAGCCTCAGAGGTTTGGTCGATCTAAACTCATCAAACAGAATAAAATTCATTTGAAAAAGACAATTAATTAATTAAATTAATTACAGCATATAATGTTTTCACTTAATTTAACTGTAGAATTGTTGTGTGGTGCTGTGAAAGAAAGGCACAGTTTGTGGAATCTCACAATGGCTGTGGCCGTATGGCCGGTGGTGCTGTTTTTTTTTTCTTTTCCTGCAGTGTGGCAGCATGCTAATAGCAGCCTTCCTAGGGTATTGTAGGAGAAAATTTCTCCTTGATTTTGGTTCCTCATCACTTTCTGACCCGTTTTCCCATCCCTCATATTCACATCTGTTCTTCCATCCATCAGTCTGACCCCTCTTTTTTATTTCCAAACACTACACCAAAACAAAATTTCCTTTGCGCATAAAAAACCATCACTACTACAGAAATCAACATCACAAACGGTTCGTAAACGGCCTCGGATGAAAAAATAGTCAACATAAAGTTGTAGATCTTCAGAAATTATGAAACTTTGTAGTTCAACACTTTTTGATTTAAAGTCATTTAGGGTCTCAAACAAGCAATTCAGACTCGGTTTGGTATAATATGATAGGAACCAAAACAGCATCTAGTCACAGGTAACGGAGCGGTGCAGTGGTAGAGGAGGCCGCGTAGTGCGCGATTTTTGCGAGAAAAAATGGCACGACTTGATGGCTTGAGTGGCTGGTGGCCTTTCCAAATGAAAATAATTTTTTGCTATTGTTTTCTTATTTTTTGGGGTTTTTTCGGACGCAGGAAATCACAAACGGTTCCCAAAACCGTTTGTGATGGGGGGTTTGAACCGTTTGTGATGTCGATCCCGTCGGCCGCGTAGCGCGTGATTTATGCACGAAAAAATTGTGCGACTTGATAGCTTGGGTGGCTGGTGGCCTTCCCAAATTAAAATAATTTTTTCCCTATTATTTTCCTATTTTTGGGGGTTTTCCGGACGCAGGAAATCACAAACGATTCGTGATGGGGGGTTTGGAACCGTTTGTGATGTCGCTGGGTGTAGTAGTGCATCAAGGAAAATATGAAAACCACCAAATGTTTCGTAGAGAGAGACTGTCAAGCAATGGCCACCAAGTATAGAGAGCAAGGGAACCTCAAAGATAAATTTCTTGGCTAGCTGTTTGGCCGCCAAGATAAATTCGGTAATAGCAAAAGTTATATAAAGCATCAAGGAAATTAGGGAAAAAGTCTACATTACCCCCTATGGAGGGTGGACTGCGTAACCCCCCTAAACTATGAAACGGTCTATAGCACCCTCTGAATTTTCTTGAGGGCCTCCAACCCCAAGGAAATGTTACAACTGCCATTAAAATGTGTCAAAAAAGTTTACAGATCTCAAAAACCCTACGGCTATTGCCCATCAGGTTCAAACTCATAACCTCAGCCTTCGTGTATTGACACCTTCCACTGCACCTCGAAGTAACTTGCAATATACCTGATGCATTGCTTTTGTATTCACTCTAGTGAACTTTGCACTGCATAATTGAGACCATAAATGAATTTGAATGAAAAATGTTTGAACCGGAAAGTTTTAGGTATCTTCAATTACTGCAACATTGGTTTAGGTCATTTCGAGGTCCTTTGAAAAGTTCATAAAAATATCAATTTTAGAATAAGGATTTTTTTTGGCGGTTTACAATAGCACTCAAGGAAATGGTTGTTTTCCTTGGTGGTTAACACTAAAGAAAAACAGTACATTTCCTTTAAGGCTGAGTGGTTGGTGGTTGGATTTTGGCACTAAAGGATATTTTGGACCCCCAGGAAATTTAGCTGAAATAAGATTGGACAAAAGTAGCCTTCTACCTCAACATCAAGCTATCCAAGCCAAATGTCACAGCATCCCCTAACAGTTTAATTTCAGTCTCAACATATAAGCTACATTTAATATCGCAATAAAAATCTGAAATGCAAAATGAGACATATCATCCTCAACTAACAATCCGTCACCCAGCACAATTACTGTTTCCAATGTACCAAAATCATAAGGCATCCATATAACTGACCATCCCTCACTAAATGCAATTACTATTTTTTGACTAACCATCCCCTCATTAATCGTAATTACTATTTTTCAAACTATCATACACTAAGAATAGTTATTATTTCCATTCCATCAACAACAAAAACACACTATTTTCAATGAGTCAAAAACTAAGCATAATTACTACTTTCAATCTATCGAATCGCTCTCACCAAGTGATACTAGCGTTTACAATCTATCAAAAATAACACAAGGACATC
Source organism: Echinochloa crus-galli (assembly GCA_900205405.1). Taxonomy (NCBI): domain Eukaryota; kingdom Viridiplantae; phylum Streptophyta; class Magnoliopsida; order Poales; family Poaceae; genus Echinochloa; species Echinochloa crus-galli. Next base: position 1,139,878 of record OAMR01000339.1, read on the forward strand.
CATTAAATTGCTATTTGTTATGCACTTCCCAACCTTATTTTCATTTTTGACCGGAACTGACAGGATCCTTCTAGTTCCTAGTTTTTTTTTTGCCATTTTTTCTTCTTATGCGAGAGTTCCTGAAGGGCGGGCTTGGTGCAGCGGTAGAGCCTACCGTCTGTAACCGGAAGGTCCCGGGTTCAAGCCCCAGCCTCTGCACATTTGTGCGGGTAAGGTTTGGGCGCTATTACAACCCTTCCCCAGACCCCGCACGGTGCGGGAAGCCTACGGCACTGGGTACGCCCTTTTTTTATGCGAGAGTTCTTTTTATTGTTTAGTAAATAGGGCGGGGCTGGCAATATGGTACTACACATCTCACCCATTGCCGTACATGTCATACATGACTGGACCGCTAGGCCTATATATATGCCCAAAACTTAAACAACAATCAAGATACTTTTATTACGAGAATCAAATTCACCGATGGTCCTCAAACTTGTTTGGATGTGTCATCCTGGTATAACTCGCAAACTGCCTATTTAGATCCTCAAACTTGTTCGGTTACATGATTCCAGTTCCTAAACTTGCAAGTCGCTTGTTTTAGTTTGTGTCTTATAGCCAGTCCAAATGGGGTCAAGAATGGTATCCGTAAAGCTAATATGGCATGCTAACATATGTGGGAGTACATGTTAAAACCATTTCCATACTCACCTATCTCTTGTCTCTACATCGTGGCCTCAAGCTACATAATAGTGGCAGTTGTGGTACCTCGAGGCCTCACGACGAGGCGGGCAAGCCCCCTTGGCCACCCACCCACCCTAGCCAAGCGAGCTCCTAGCTAAGCACTGCCTTAACCACACCCAGGAGACGACACCAGTTGTATTAACAGATGGAGTTAACATAGGGACTACAGATGTCAGCATGCCAAATCAGCATACGGGTACGGATCTAGATCCGATTGGATTGTTCATGTGATGAATTGAGGATTTAAACTTTATGTTTAGAGACCGGAATAACATAAATGAACAAAACTGATGACCTAAAGGGACCGTGATGACATAGCTAGCTAAACAAGTTTGAGAACTGAAAATAGTGATTTACGAGTTTAGTGACCAGGATGACAAGGTCGCACAAGTTTGAGGACCGTCGGTGCACTTTACTCTTTATTTTATTATTTTATGAAGTGTCATATATATATGTGCTGTGTGGTTTTGTTGATGAAAATTGTTTGTGATAATGTTGTTATGTACCAGTTTGAAAAGGATGCATGTGTACCATGAAGGATTTATTTAGCCTGGAATGTAAATGGATTGCAAATGGGCAGAACATGTGCCCTTCCCTTATAAAATCAGTAGATCAGGGGTGATCAAATTTGATTGTTGATTAAAATCCTGGGCTGATATGTCTTCTTGCTAGACTGCTATGTGCATGCATGTTTGTTGTTGATGAAGATTTTTTTAGTAGTATTGGCAATTCTCAATGTACCTCATTATTAACGCTAGAAAAATTATGACAACAGGGACGACGTGGTGCTGCCACTAGTGGGACGAGAGCCACTGGTGAACGATCTTATGGATCTGCTTTATAAAAGCAGTGTAAATGTTGAAAATGTGATCACCGTGACTGGGGAAAGTGGAGTCGGCAAGACAAAGTTGGTGAGGACCTTGTATGACAGGAAGCAGACCCTGTCTCATTTTGACATCTATGAGTGGGTGAGCTTTGGACCTAATCTTAGTGCCTCCGATGTCCTCAATATAATCATCGGAAACATTACAGATGGAGAGGAATGTGAGAAGGACAAGATCAGGGATAAACTGAAGGAGATATTGAAAGGAAAGAAGTATCTGTTTGTGATAGATGCTGAGCTCAGTGACTCAGAGTGGAGCCGTATTTTTCGTATGCTTGATGTGGATGTCAAAGCTGGCAGCAGAATAGTGAGGATTTCACAGAGTCCGCCACATAAACCACCCCCACCATATCAAGAAAAAAGAATTGTGGTTCCAAAATTTGATGACAAAGATGATGTAGTCATCAATCTGTTCAAGCAAACCTTCCTAACATATGGCAGAGATGAACTTCCTGAATATCTTGAAAAAGCAATGAAAAGATACAGAATGAAGATCTTGGAGAACACGAAAGGGTTGCCGCTGGCGATAGTTCTTCTATCAGGCCTTCTGCGGACCAAGGAGTACCCTAATGAATGGAACATAGTGTTTAAGCACCTGAAGAAGATGCAGTCAAAGCAGATCGATAAGATTTTATCCCTCTGTTTTGATGACCTTCCTTATGATATGAAATCCTGTCTCCTCTACTTTGCTGCATTGCCGGTGAATACTTTTATCAAGGCAAGGAACATTGTGTGCATGTGGGTGGCCGAGGGCTTCCTGGTACCAAAGGCCACAACAGTGGAGAAAGTAGGAGAGCAATATCTGAAGGAGCTGATAGATAGGCGCCTTGTCAACTTGGCGCCAGTGGGCTATGATCTCCCTGGGCATGCTCGTGTAGCTGTCCAGAGCAAAGTACACGCTTTCCTGCAGCTTGAAGCACAAGAGCAATGCTTCGTGGAGATCCACAGTGGTGATGACATCCCAGCCTTGTCGGATGCTCGACGCTTGTCGCTCCAGAATCACAAAGACAAGTATGCAGCTCTGTCACACCCTCTACCAAAGCTGCGAGCCATCCTGTCAAACTTTGAGGCAGAACAAGAGGCTCCACAAGCTGGCGAGAAGCCACCAAAGGAAGCTGGTGGAAATGGAGATGGGCCATGCCTATACCAAGTAGTCAGGTGCTGCCCTGATTCTTCAATGAGAGGGGGCAACAGAAAGAAAAAGCAAGCCAAGTCGTGTGTGCAGGACCTACTACATAATTCAAGGTTCCTCCGTGTCATCCATTTCCATGGCCTTGAGGTGGGCAAGGAGCTTCCCGGCGAAATCGGCAATGTTGTGAACCTGCAGTACATTCGAGTTACCTCCTGCTCCTTGGAGAAGATCCCATCATCAATTGACAGGTTGTGCAACCTCCAAACTCTTGATGTCCGAGGCACCATGGTCCGAAGGCTTCCAGATGGGTTCTGGAGGATTCAGACACTCCGTCATGTGCTGGGCGACCGTCTTGTCTTGCCTAAACGTGTCGGTGACTTGAGGAATCTGCAGACACTCAAAAGCATAAAGCCTGACTATGATGATGCCCATGCCTGGGGCAGCAAGACATTCACCCACATGACCCGCCTCTTGTACTTGCACATCCGGCGCGGTAAGAGTCAGGGCAATCAGGACATCTTCTACCATCGCAAGAACAAGGCTGCCTTGGTAAAAGCAGTAGCCATTCTCAAGTACCTTGTCGTCCTCATCATAAAAGCTCCTACCATTCCCTCAGAAGTGTTCACTGGGTCCAACCTCGAACGTCTCCAAGCAATGGAACTGATCGGGAAGCTTTTCCTTCCTCAAAATGGCATCCTTGAAATGCAAGTCCGCAATCGCCTCCCAAACCTCAAGAAGCTGAGGCTTAAGGAAACAATGGTGTCACAGGAATTCATCAACCAACTTCGAGGCCTACAGTTCCTTTCCACCCTTGAACTAACCAGAAATTCTTTCAGGCAGCTTATCTTCCAGGATGGATTTCCCAGCCTTAAAGAATTGACGGTGCATGAGGAGACGCTCGACAAGTTGGAGATACATGAGTGGGCACTTCCCAAGCTTCGGGATCTGGATATCGTCAGCCATAGCAATGAGCTCCGTGTTGTGATCCATGGTCATTCTGAGCTTGTGGAACACATTAAAGCTGAGGATGAAGAACTTTCTAAGGTTATGAACGTAATAATACCGCGAGAAGTCCAAGTGGAAAACAACAAAGAGTGAGATTCCAATGCCTGAAGATTGAATCTATCTCAGCTGATGTGCTTTTATTTATGCTTTTGACGATTGCAGTGTATTTCTATATGTTCCCATGTATTTTATTCTGTTTATTTCTGAACCTTGTGTGCTTCTACGTGATGACTGTAATGCAATGTACGTGTCACCCGTTAATTATCATGGTGTGCATTTGCTATGTTGACAAGATTAACAAAAGCTGCAAACTACTCGAGTGCTTGATTTGCCTTCTTTTTTCGCATTGGATGTGGGATTCACATACCTGATCATTTAATAACCAGCTTTGGTGCACGTACTAATGCGAATACCCAGAGGGAGGATTGTGTGCCTTATTGAGTTACTGCATAAAAATGGAGAAGTCATTAGATTAAATAATAAGGTGACAGAGAATTCCAGAGCAGCAAGCATTTGATATTTGAGCTCTCACATTTTTGCACACTATATCTCACAAGCCTTGGAAATATGTTAGAGTAAAATGCATCAGCAATCCATCAACTTGCAAGCCTTGGAAATATGTTAGAGTAAAATGCATCAGCAATCCATCAACTTGTAAGGAGGTGTCACCTAGGTCCATAAACTTCAAAAGTGCATTTCTGGGTCCATAAACTTGTAATTTGTGTCACTTAGGTCCACAAACTCTGAAAATGCATTTTTGGGTCCATAAACTTGTAGTTTGTATCAGCTAGGTCCATGTACCCCTCCACCTAATCCTCATCAACTAATGCGGCACTAGCATGAATCTACACTCTACCCGTGCTTGACCGGAGTTTCACCACAAATGTTAAATGAAAACCCTGATTTTGAAACCTAGGGCGTAGGGAGAGACGGAAGAGGACGAGGACGGGTTCAGATACTGCCATGGAAGAGTTTTAAAACTAAAGTCAAGATATGACCAGAGCCTATAATATAGGCGGGCCACGCAATGTTGATGACATGTTTTTAGGATAGCCTTAATAAAATTTCATCTCCTAGTGTCTGAGAGAGGGAGGTCTCCGGTTATGGTGCTATGGTAGCAGTATGTGTACAAGTGATGTGTATGTATGGAAGAGTCTTTTGATACAAGAATTACAAGTTTATGGACCTAAACATGTACTTTTAGAATTTATGGACCTAAGTGACACAAATTACTAGTTTATGGACCTAAAACCGCAGTTTCAGAGTTTATGATTTAAGTTTTAAGAGTTTAAGGACCTAAATGACACAAAATACAAGTTTATGGACCCAAAAATGCAGTTTCGGAGTTTGTGGACCCAAGTGACACCTGCTTACAAGTTGATGGACCTATGGTGCATTTTACTCAATATGTTAATACATGCACACATGACACATGAGATTTTTCACTAAAACACACGCATTTATTTATATTTAGTCATGTTTTAGCCAAAATGCCCTAATCATGGACCATGAAAATAACTTTTGATATGGACAAGCTTGCATTGACGTTGCACGCCACAAATGTATACATACGTGTCACGGGAGAGGTGCGGCGAGCCGCCGCGGCAAGCTCAGCGGGCGGCGGGTGCGGGAACTCGCGGTCGCCCTCCAGGGCCGTCGTCGCGGCGGGCCACAGGAGCGGGCCCCCCGAATCGAAACCCAGCTGGGCGAGGTCGCCAGCGCCGGCTACCCGAGGCCGAGATCGTCGGAGCGAACAGAGCCGGCAGGCCTTCGAGCAATGGCGCGGCGCCGAATCCAGCAGCAACGAAGCGAGGAGGCCGCCGCCGGGCGGCGCCGGCGCCACTTGGGAGGAGGAGGCGAAGGGGCCGGAGACGGTGACGGCGGCGGTGATGGCGCGGATGGGCCGCCGCGCGGGCTGCGGGAGCCCACCAGTGTCCAGTGTCCAGTAGCAGAAGTGCCGCGGCTGCGCTAAAAAAAAATGAAGTCGCGTCACATTTGTCGCACCACGGTGAAAAGACGATTTTCGTCGTACAAATACTCCTTTTTAATTGATGAAAATAGCACCACCATCATCACCACAATAAAACAGTAAAACACGTATCTGTTTTATGACCGTCGGATTATGTCATGCCGTTTTTTCATCCTAAATATCTGACACGGGCTGACATGACAGCTGCCTCGGCAGGTCCACATAGCTTATTTCTATTTGCCCAAATGCGTCCTGTTCGTTTGGATTGTTTCCAGCGAGCAAACAGTGTTTTTCTCTCAACGAAAACCAGCGCCAGTCACCAGCCATCAACCAGTCAGCAGTGTTTTTCTCTCAGCAAAACCAGCGCCAGCCACCAGCCACCAGCCAAACGAACAGGGCGCATTTGAAGTGGCCCACGTGGTGACCTCCGATTGGCACATTTGAAGCGGCCCACGTGGTGACCTCCGATTGGTCCACGTGTCTCCCTAGGGCGTTGCCACTGTACACTTTATGACAATTATTTTGGTCATAGATGGCATTATTTTTTACATGACAAAGTTTTGACAAGCCAAAATTTTGACCACTATTTGGTTGCACCTCTCACATTTACCCTACCAAAATATGGGCAAGTTTTTGGCCCAACATTTGGCTAGCCAAAACTTTGACATGCTAAACATTTGGCATTAAACCAATCTGGCTCATGATGCCATCACATGCAGTGGATTAGACTGATGCATTAGGATCTGATAATATCACACTTTACCCGTTTTTATACTGCTAGGTTGATTGTGCAGCATTTAACGTCTTATTTCGTGTTACTGATGAAAGAAAAATATGGGAAGAAAACCTAGTGGGTTTAATTTGTCTGCTTGTGTTTATGAGTTGGTAGGGTTTAATTGGAATTATTCTAAATACTTTATGTGCCTTTATTTTATCCTACTAACCGCTTTAGCTTACTAGCCAGAATCAACCAGAATGCAAACCCCCTACAGTGACTTCGTACATTGTCGGTGGACCTGCAAAACTATTTTTTTTGTATCAGTGTGATAATTAGATAACAAACTTTTTACTTCGTTTTACTTTGTTCTGTAATTAATGGTAAGGGATTATTCTGAAATACATTAGTTGTTTTAGAATATTACGCTGCCAAAATAATCATTTTGTTTATCATACAAAACTATGTTTTAAACTATGTTTTAGCTCCCTCTACCGTATCTCTCAACTCTCAAGTATGCCACGTCGTCCTTGCGTTATCCCACTCACCCCTCCTGCCTTCTCCACCTGCGCCCCGCCGCCGCTCCTCGCCTCCCTGCGAAGCCTGCTCGTCTCCCACCCACCCGCCGCCTCGCCTTCACGACCTCACTCCAATTCTACTCCTCGAGCCGGCGAGGGTCGCGCTTGGACCAGCCGCGCACGGCATGCCTCCCGTCCCCCGCCCCTACGTGCATGGTGCGAGCGAAGGGGCAACCCACCCCTTCCCTCGCCGGCGCTGATGGCGCCGCCGCGTCCACCCCTCGGGCCGGCCTTCTTCCTGTCCCTCCTCCTCCTCAGGTTCCGCCGCCAAAGCCGCGGAGGAGCTGCTCCTGCGGCCGCTCCCCGACCGCAAGGCGCTGGCCCACTTCCACTTCCGCTCCTCTGCGCCCCCACCTACCTCCGTCGGCCGACACCACCATCTCTTCCCCAAGGCCATCTCCCGTCCGTGGCGTGGGCGAGATCCGCCGCGTCGCCTCGGGCACCGCGCCCCGGCCGTCGCATGGGGAAGCTCCGCAAGCCGCCGTGCCTCGCTCCGACGCCGCGCAGGGGAGCTCCGCGGGCCGTCACAGGCCGCCGCGCAGGCGACCTCTGCCGAGCATTGGGCACCAGCGCCGCCATCGTCCTTTGCTTCCCCCAGTCCGCTCAGGCTGGACGCTGCAGCAGCAATTGCTTTAGGTAATGCGAATCTGTAATCCGGGTTACTGACTAGAATGATGGTTTTGGAATGCATCAGATTGTTGCTGCTGGACTGCTGGAGTTGATTTGTAAGGACCTGTTTGAGCTCCATATGCAGGAACTGTGCTAGGATTGCACGAGGATAGCAGATACAAGTCTGAATGGAAAAAGTGCATCTGAAACGTGTAGACATCATTGGTTTGGACAGTGGTCCGGAGGTGGATCAGAAGCTTGAACATTTCCAGGTATGTAGTTATTCCCGGACATGTTTTGCACTTGCATGCCATCTGTTCGATGTAATACCTCACTGACCAAACTATTGTTATTTGTTTCAGAAGAACAAAACTCTGAATGAATATACTAAATGTTAGGTTAAGAGAGACCTTAAGGATTGGGATATCTCTAAGGATTTTAGCTATGGATAGGAATGCTTGGAGAATAGCAATCAATGTGACTGAACCGTGATCTTTGCTTTTTTTCTGTTTTTCCAAAACTCTTTTTTCTTCTTTTGCCTTTTTGGATTTCACCTCTAGCCTACCCCAACTTACTTGGAACAAAAGGCTATGTTGTTGTTGTTAGTGTCGAACGTGTAGGCTGCAGCTATATGGATTATCAGATGCTCAACGAATTGTCTCCGTTACCCATCAACTGAAGAGATTTAAGATGCCATGATCTCTCTATCATATCCTAAAAATTAATTCTGACAGCCACCGCTCTGTGTCCCTGCCTATTTCTGCACTTCTCATAGGTAAGTTCCCTGTATTCAGAAATCAGTTGTTATATTGTACTGCTTCGGATGAAGAACTTTTAAATCCTTCTCCTTCTGAGTGTCTGTTCTTTTGTTTGATTAACATATCCTATGTTCATTGATCTCTGCTTATATACCCATCAACTAAAGAGATTTAAGATGCCATTTATTTAAAATTTCCGCTGTAACGGCGGGGTATCACCTAGTGAATATTGATTACTAAGTTTTGTTAGTGGCTTTTTTTGCTTGCTATATGTGAAGCAGATCAAGGATCCAGCTGTTGAGAACAAATGCCAAAGCAAAGAAAAGAAGCCTACAGATTCTTTAGAAGGCGCCTTTCTAGCTAGCGAGCACCTACTTGTTCACGCTACTCTGGCTAGCATGTTCAAGAAGGTAGAAGAAGAGGGCTATGCTGATCTACTACTACTTTATAGTATCCTAAGGTAGACTTGCCGCAAAAAAAAATGAACTGTAATTCCAATCGATTCAACAAATATTGCACTTATTTTTTACTCTACAATAATTAGTTTTATACTGACTTATTAAAATCCATTGGCATACATATTCTTTAGTGAAGGGCTTTTTAAATCGGGCAATGTTCAAGGAAGGGCATTATTCCCAAGAAACCTGAATTTTTAGAGATGATGATCAAATCAAACAATCGTCAGCAGAAGAGATTTTCTATATTGCAAACAATCTGCATAGGTAATTCCTTACAAGAATTCATGTTTTGCCGGTTCAGGATGGATTCAGGAATTTGACCTATGATACTGTTGAAACTCAAGTCCCTGCAGATAGAAATAGTAATTAAACAGATGCTTCACATAATAAAGAAAACCAATAGCAACAGAATACTATACTATGCCACATAATGTAATACTCACAATAAGGTTAATCCCGCAAACTTATAAAAAAAATAACTGTTGCAAGATTATCAGATATCCTGAAGTTCCCCAATATTCTGTACATATTAAATTGTACATCCTATAGTGTAAAGCATATAGCATACAGGAAATTCAAAGATGTCAAGTTACTGAGAAAGGACAATGAAGAGCTCCCATTTACAATATCACCAATCCGTCTGTACATGAAGATATACTTCCTCCATTCTGAAAAACCTGACATTTAGGACAACGACACGGTCCTTTAAAATACAACTTTGACATTTTATTATTCTAAAAATATTTATCAAAGAATGATATATGTATACTTTTATGAAAATATTTTTCAAGACAAATCTATTCATATAGTTTTTACATTTGTAAACTCAACAATTTAAAAGTTATTAATGATTTATATTCCCAATGTTTGACCCAAACCTTGTCCTAAACGTCAGGTTTTTCAGAACGGAGGGAGTATAACTTATCAGTTTCAAGGACAAGCTTGACCTTGTCGACTATCAAGCGATCTGGGAAGCAAAGAAGAAATCCTTACATGATATAAATAGTAATTTAGAATTTTATATTGATGCAATTTAATATTTTCTTATAATTATATAATTTAGATTCAAATTTAGGGGTTACTTTAACTTTTAATAATAACATAATTGGATAATTTATATGTAAATTTAAGGAGTTATTTACATTACTTTTTATAAAGGTATAGGTGAGTAATTTGCACGAAGATTAGGGGGGTTACTTCTTTTAATAACGGTAGAAATAGGTAAGTTAGATACATGTTTTAGGGGTTAGTTTAGTATATTTTCGTAATGGCACAGGTGGGTAATTATTAGGAAAGATAACAGATCCAATGACTATTATGATTAGAGTTGTCGGATTGATGACCGGATATTTCTAATTTTTGTCAGAATTTCTGTTTTGTTTAGAGTTTCCACCTAGGATCATAAGTGGCTTGACATGGAGGCTTAAAAGGATCCTCCAATTAGTAATAATAAGATATACTACTAGTAGTACATTGTAGCTAGCAACAAAGACTTGAACACAAAGTTTTCTCCATTGATGGGTGGACTGCGCGCGTTTGATCTTGTCGCTGACATGATACCGATGTTGATAGTCTAATTGTTGTCCCCTCGCCTCTGTTTACCTTTGAATGCAGCATCTTCACTATTTCTTGGCCAATTACAGTCCAGTTTGAGAAATTCTCAGAGCAGTGTGGAAACTTAGATTGCAACCAAACAATTATGTAACTGGCTTGTAGCTTGGATTACAGAATTGGTGTCCTTTCACCATTTCATGTGTAGTTGGTCAGTCACAACTCACCAATCACCATCGCATCAACTTGGCTACCTGACATGGTTCAAGAGGGCCAGTCACTTTGGGCCCTTGTCTCAAGTTGGGATGATACGGCTCAGCGTCCAATATCTGTTTATTGTCAGAAGTTCGACACATGTTGCAAAAGACAAATAACGATGTTGCAATATTGTCTTTTTTATGTTTTTGCAGTGGATGTTGCATGAAACAAGTTGTTAACGTTGCGGTGAAAATTTTCCATCCTCAAACTAGATGTCAGAGTCATTTGTTTACATATTGTTTAGATGTTGCAAACATTAATTTCTAATGTTACAACTATTAATTTATCAGTGTTGCGATGGACTGTCCGATGAAAAATTCTGATCGGACATCGGTGCGCTAGGAGTGCTGTTGAAGTAATCAAGCTGCACGATGAGCACATAGAAAGCTCATCAAGTTACCGGGCTAACATAACGAAGTCAGATACTCAACGTATTCAAACTGGCTGCGCAAGCTGGCACCGACAATAAGTATATTATTTTTGACAATGTAAAATTCATATAGTTAGATATTGTGGCAATGTAAAAATTTTATCTAAAGTTTGTCTCCATATCCAAATCCATATGCAGAAGTTACAAATTGTGTAATACAATCTGAAATTCAAATTACAAAGATAGGAAAATTACCCATGATGGCTCTATATAGAGCAGACATGGATAACAGAACCGGCTCGGATAATGGGTTATCTGAGCCAGCTTGTATACAGGCCAGCATGGATTATGTATCCATGCCGTCTCTCAAATGTCCGGTACGGATTAGTGTTTTGGTAACTGTATACGTGTTAATATTGAAATCTTATATTAATTTATTGGCGTGTTCAAAATGGTAAGTCACATAAGCTAAGCTCATAAGAGCAAACTGTACATGGGTGAACTCAAAACACAAAACCATCAATTAGTTACAATTTCAAAGCAATTTTAATCTAGACACGAGCATTGACCATATCAGAACAGTATAAAATGAATCACTTCATCAATCAAACCACTAAACCAGGGCTTTAGATATGTCAGAAGTACCTGAACATTGCTTTCGCGGAACAGAAGGTAGCTCAAACTTAATGCATCAACTATGTCCTGTTGCTAAATATGTTTATAAAAGTTCCATCAATCCAACAATACTAACATGGAATACAATTACATCTAGACGTCATATAAAAAGACCTCAGGTTCTAATGCAATATCAATCAAACAAAATACTGTCATATACCTTTCCTCATAAAAGGAGCAAAAGTCTAGTGCATTATTTTATTCCGTCTGCCAGTTCACATGACATTGATGTCACACCCGGCGCAGTTTGTATGGCGCATTAGTGGCCCATGAGTGCAAGATGCACGTGTTTAGTGCCACATTGCTAGTTTAGCAAGGGTGGAGGCAACTTATAAGCCTTTGTCTTCCAGCTATAGCACCTTCGGGTTAACCTTTTTACACGAAGCGATGACGAAAGTGTAAGCAAGGTGATATGTGTACGCGTGCGCGCCCCTCGGAAGGGCTGTGCGGGGCGCCTCGTGGAAAGGCGGGGTGTTACAATTGCTCAGCTATATATGAAGATTTGTTGTTTAGACCAAATCCAGCAGCAGCCTGCAATCACCTTCCCTCACCGATAACTCCAGTGATTGCCGGTGATGGGGTAAGAGGCGAGGCGCAATCGTTTCCCTCTGCATGCTGAACTCACCGGTCGTATCACCAGAGTAGTCACTGGTAACATAGCTGGTATTCTCGCCCCTGCGCCCCCTGCGCTGCCACTCAGTAATGTAGCTTGGTGTGGTCACCACCTCAGTCATCTCCACTTCTCCAGTGAGCATTTTCACAACCCTCAACATTGGTGGTCGCTGGTGGGGTGATCCTTGGGTGTGCAGAGGAGGGCAACATGGATAACTCTCGAGACCTCTTCACTGTCGAATTCTGCGATCCTTGGATCCAAGATGCTGAGTGTTTGGTCCCTTTCATACACCTCCCAGGCCTGCATAATCATAGGAAGTTAGGACAGACTGCTTCAATGACAAGTAGCTTGACAGAACTGAACTGATGTGTTTTTGTTGGGCTTAAGGATTGAGCAACTTACCCACTCAAAGAGTATATCTTGTCTTCTTCCAGAGAATTGTCTGCGTTTGATCGACCGGCAACAGCCTCCATTGCAACGACCCCAAATGCAAAAACATCGGCCTTTTCAGTCAGATGACCTCTCATTGCATACTCAGGTGCTAGACAGCCACTTGGAAATGTCAGGTAGATGCAGTCAGAATATGATGCAGAGCTACATTCATAAGAAGGGAATGGTGAATTTCACTTACAATGTGCCTGCAATTTTAGTGCTGATATGAGTCTTCTTCTCATCAAAGAGCTTGGCCAGCCCAAAATCAGAGATCTTGGGTGTGAGGTTGGTGTCAAGTAAGACATTGCTAGCTTTGATGTCCCTATGCACGATGCGCACACTCTGGACTCCTCGTGAAGATAGGTTAGGCCTCTTGCAATTCCTAAAATGGTCTCGAACCGTGTTGGTCAGTCGAGGCTCAAGCCACTGTCATCCCCTGTACATTCAGAAACAAAACCTTGAGACAGGTTGGCGAAACAAGGACTACCCCATTCTGAAGCATGTCCATTATGTGACCAGGCGGATGAATCCATACACCATTTGCTAGTTTTGTTGTGTGTTTACTCGCCAGGTATGCTATACGGTACGGTGCTGAATGTTGGCCTACAAAAAGGCGGCATATACAGCAACTGAGTGTAGCAGAGATGCGTATGTTATGGTGGTCTTGTGGGCACACAAGAAGGGATATGATACGGAATGAAGTTATTCGAGATAGGGTCGGGGTGGCACCAATTGATGAGAAATTGACTCAACATAGGTTGAGATGGTTTTGACATGTCCAACGGAGGCCTCCTGAGGCGCCGGTGCGTAGTGGGGTTCTTCGACGGATTGATAATGTTACGAGAGGTAGAGGTCGGCCTAAACTGACTTGGGACGAGTCAGTTAAGAGAGACCTCAAGGAGTGGAATATCTCTATGGATTTAGCTATGGATAGGAGCGCTTGGAGACTAGCAATCAATGTGCCCGAACCGTGATCCTTACTTCCTTTTCTTTTTTTCCTCTAACTCTATTTTCTGTTTTTGGGTTTCACCTCTAGCCTACCCCAACTTGCTTGGGACTAAAGGCTATGTTGTTGTTGTTGTTGTTGTTGTTGTTGTTGTTGTTGTTGTTGTTGTTGGGGCTGTTACAATTGGCTCCTGATCCCACAGTGACTCGTTTCTTTGGCTGGTGGAGAAAATGTATTGCATCTGTTCCAAAGGAAATCAGGAAATGACTTAATTCTCTAATCATTCTAGTGGCTTGGGAGGTCTGGAAGCATCGCAACAGTTGTGTCTTTGAAAATTTGAGACCAAGCATTCAGGAGGTCCTTAGGGCAATGAGCACAGAGGGTGGCAGTTGGTGCATGGCTGGGGCTTCTAAGCTCCTACAGCTAGTCACCAGGTCACCCGACCAGGGGTTCTAAATCCCAGGTTGTCTGTTGGTCGTTTTTCTAGCAGTTTGTGGCGAGTTTTTGGTAGTCTGGGTGTTGTTGGGGTGTGTGTGTGATGTTCGATACTCGGGTTGGGTCCCTCCGGGACTCGTGTGCTTTATTTCTACCTTAATGAAATGATGCGCAGTTCTCCTGCGTGGTTCAAGAAAAAATATGTTTGACAGACAGGTGGTGGTGATCGGAAGTGTGCGCACCGAAGAGTTCTCGGTCAAGACTTCCATTCTCGTGGTACTCATAGACCAGCAGGGGGGGTGTTACTGTCAATGCAGCAACCATATAGCTTCACAAGATTGCAGTGTTGCACAGCAGAAATTGTGGCAACTACTGCCACAAACTGACTTTTCCCTTGATGAGATGTTTGAGAAAGTTGTTTCACAGCTATTGTCCTCCCATCAGGTAGATTACCCTGCAGAAAGAACTTAATGTCACATAAATGTTTGACCAAACAGTTTTCTAGAAAATTGCATTTGTTACCAACGTTTATAAAAAAAGTATTTACTCTACTGTTTCATAAAATTAAATTGTGGGGGAGTACCGAACCTTATAAACTGGACCATATCCGCCTTCTCTAAGAATATTTTGAGAACTGAAATTTTCTGTAGCTAGCTTCAGTTCTGCGTTACTAAAGATGTTTAGTCTTCCGACCATGTTGTAAAGCTCTATTTTGTTTTCTATTTTTTTGAAAGAAATACCCCAAGGGAGACCCTTAAAGTTTAATATATTTTATTTTTAAATTACTGAGCAAATATATATGATACCTTCTTGCTGCTGTGCTACTCTTCTTCTCTTCTGTACAAACAGAAAAGACTCCAACTAGGGCTGCTAGACCTAAAACTGAAGCGCCAATCACTATTCCAGCAATTGCACCCGCTTTACTTTTCCTTTTGGGAACACCATTTCTCACAGTAGGAGTAAAATCTGAAAAAAGGTATGGAGTTATTGGCATCCAACAGAATCCATATTTCAAGCTAATCAATTGATAGATTGGGGCAGTCAGTACTTGGTGTCACACTTAACGCCGAGATCATCGGTCCATAGTACCCTTGGGTTGGAATGCAACAAGTGCCTTTGCCAGCCCAGAAGAGATGGATCTCAAGGAAGTTTGTAGACACGGTTGCATTGTATTTCTTATACCTGCAACATAAGATTTTCCACCAGCTGTCTTCCTTATGTCAAAGTTCTTTTCTTTCAGATCAAAACAACATAGCCTTTTGTCCCAAGCAAGTTGGGGTAGGCTAGAGGTGAAACCCAAAAAGGGAAAAATATTCCCACGGTCCATGGAACTGTTATGAACTTTATTTTTAGGTTCATGGAGCCGTATCTTGTCGTACATGCTATGGGAACACGTTCACAAAACGGATGAATCTCGCCTGCAGTTACTGCACCTGCAGTTGAGTCACTGACAGGTCAGGTCACAAAACATTGTCCGCATATATACCATGGACATAGAGGTCGGGAAAAGATATTAAAAATCCTAGATATATAAGGACAAGTTCATGCAATTTGCAATGTTCGAAACCAGTTCAACCTAACCCATTCCCACCACAATATACAGCTTGTGCGTGCACAATATTAGACATACATGGGGTTTTGTGTGATCCGAATCCATTGATACTAGTATTCACAAGAGAAAAGAAATTTGAATCCAATAAATGCCTGATGGCGTTGAGAGCATGCACAGCTGGTCAGTACCGGTCAAGGAACCCCTATTAGTACAGGTTCCCTGACCGGTACATGCGTGGCAGTACTAAAGTGCAGGACATTTAGTACCGGCCACTTAGACCGGTACTAATCTATACGTTTAGTGCCAGCTGGTATAAACAGCCGGCACTAAACTGCGCGCCCGCATAGGAGCGGAAGGCATGCAGTTTAGTACCGGTTGGGGTTACCAGCCAGCACTAACATGTTTTGTGTTTTTTTGTTTCTTTCCTTTTTCATTTTTGTTTTGATGATTATATATATTATTTGTTCGCATATATATGTATTATATCTCTATGCGTATACGGGTGTTATTACGTTATATGAAATATTATATATATTACCACACACATCTATAATATGAATATAAACATTTGAATTATTACAAGTACTTCAAAATATTCGAGGTACTACAAATTAAGTGTCCTCATCTAAGAGCTCCTAGAGGGGTCTATTTCAGCCAATTCTATGCTATGATCTGCATGAAACTCCCCCATTGGGATTTATGACTTCATCGAGCAGGAATCCACATAGTTGTTCTTGAATAGCCCTGAATCGTTCCGATTCGATGAGATCTTCTCTCATGCACCATTTCTGCATATTCGAATGAAATCAAAGAATGAACAAAATGAAAAAATAATGACTTAAAAAACAAACATAATTGATTTTGCTTGCGTACGTTGAATCTATCGGGCGTCATTTCCCCCCTCGGGACCGACAAAAGTGTCCATAAACTCGCACACGTAGTATCCATATAGGTTTCACTACAAGAAATTTCATCATAGATCACTGAAAAATCGTCATAAAACAGTGTCGCGTGACGGTTTAATAGAATTCGTCACAGTTGGCCTTAAACCCGCGCAGCCCAGCCCATGCCCAGTGTTTGTGACGAAAAGAAACGTCATAATTTTCATCATGGATTGAATATTGAGGTGATGTGGCTGCTGATATGGATGCCAACGTGGCTGATGATATGGCGACTATTGATGACATGGAATTAATGTGGACGATGACATGACCGGTGACGTGGATGATGATGTCATCATGATGGCCCATTTATTAACAGGCCAAAACGAACATGACCCATTTATTAGCAGGCTGAAATGATAATCAAGCCAAATGTTTTAGGCCCAATAGCCCACAAGCACAATAAATTCAGCAAATTTTGACCCAACAAATTTCAAAAGCCCATTTTCACAACCATTCCAGCCCAGTCCAAGAGAAGTTGTGAAGCCCATATAATAGTATGGTAATTTATTGCAGCACACCACACCACTAACATTACAACAGCAAACAGAATGCTAGCAGCAAAACATTGTCACAATTCAAGCATCATGGTCCACTATTACCAACTATAAATATTATCATTAGGTGACAATCCAACATATTCAAATGGGCATCCTATGTCCTACTCACTAGATGTAGCCTATAGCCCCAGGATTCAAAATTAGCTTCAGATTCAGCTCCACCTGCACACCAAAATTTCAAGAGAAGTGCTACAGATGATAAGATCAGCAGTGTTACTCTCACATGCTACTCTAAAATCTGAATAAAATATTATATCTTAGACAACAATGCTTTGCTGAAAATTAGTGTCTAAGGAAAAAGGAGGACAACAATGCTTCATCAACTATTACTGGCTGAACAAAAAAAAGAGAGGAGCAAGATGTATATTGTACGTCTCTGCCAAGAAGTGAAATCACCTGGCCAACAGATGGATCACGTCTCAGATAAGCTGATGCCATGGGTCCCTTCCAGATCAATTGCCAATGCAGGCACACATAGCAAAAAAAACTTCATTAAATAATATTGTTTCAAAGTAATCAGTTTGGTTGCTATAAACTTTGCCAACCTTAGTTTTCTAAACAATGATATCAAACATTGCATTCAGAGATAAAGGGAAAAAAGAAAATCTCTTATGCTAGTTTCCTTTTGAAAACCTGTACATCAGTACATGGTCTCATCAAATTTACTACACATTTTGGGCATGCAAGCTTGTCAGACCAACTTGTGAAGCACAAAATAAAAAAAAAAGGTTAAACTGTGTACCCTCTTAGTGAGTGGATACTTGCATTTCTGTGCAGAAAAAGAACCATTCTCAAATTCAGTTTAGCAATTGGTCTGGAGTGTCACTGGATTTCTTAACACACTAAACATGACCATGGTTTTTAAGGCGTCGCCTAGGCGTCCAGGGGCTAAAAAATTCAGGGCGTCGGGTTCGCCTTACCAGGTTCGCGTAACGTGTTCGCCTCGTCAGTCTAGGCGTCCGCCTTGGCTTGTTAGGTGGCCGGGCGTCGCCAAGGCGCAGGCGGTGGACGCTCTACTCACGAAAAACAGCAGCCGCCGGCAGCACATCTAGGCGTGGACGCCGCCCACATCGAATCTCCGCCCGCCGGCGCATCCAGGCGCGGCCGCCGGCGCATCGACTCGCGGAGCGCTGCAGCCGGCGCATTGACGCGCGGCCGCCGGCGAAGAGGCAGGGACGGGCGGCGACGGAGGGGGCAGGGGCAGGCGGCGTCGGCGGAGGAGGAAGGGGCGTAGGCGGAGGAGGAAGGGGCGGGCGGCGGAGGCGGCGGCGGCGTCGGGCGAGAGGAGGAGGAGGCGGCGTCGGGGGATGAATGAGGGGGAGCGGATAAGGAGCTGGGGGATAGAGTGGGAGGTTGGGCTGGCTTGGGCTGGGCCGGTTTGGTGGGCTTTTTTCATCTTTAGGCCCACTAGTCTCTTATTTTTCTTTTTTTACAGGTATATGCATGTATATGTCAACGTATATCAATGCGTATAAGGCGTCGCCTCTCCTCACGTCTTAAGCGCCTAGGCGTCCGGGCGGTGGCTCGTCGCCTCGCCTCATCTTAATGCTTTAAAAACATAGTTTATTATAGATTATTTTCTTCTGGCTATTGCTCTCATATGGCTTTTTTGAAGTATGATTTCTGCTGCTGAGACATATTGAGATTTTGAGGAGATATTGGGATTATTATCGGATCACTTTGAGTTATTCACCTGGTGGCAGTGGCGAATCCAGAATCGGTGGTAGAGGGGCTCATCTACCCATCCTTCGTCTTCCTCCCTCTCTTTTTCCTCTTTCTCTTCTTCCTCCTCCCTCTTTTCCTCTTCTTCTCCTTCATCCATGATCACAAATTGTTGGAGGAGCTTAGGAGGGGCTCCATGAGGTTTCCAGTGGTAGGGGCAATTGAGCCCCACTCGACCCACCGTTGGATTTGCCCCCGCCTGGTGGGGCATATGTGCTTCCAGTTCCAGCTACTGATCAATTTTATCTTACCATGAAAACAGCTGAAAAGATCATGATGCTCAATGAGTTAACCCTTTTATTCGTGATGCTCAATGAGTTAACCCTTTTATTCGTGATGCTCAATGAGTTAACCCTTTTATTCGTGATGCTCAATGAGTTAACCCTTTTATTCGTGATGCTCAATGAGTTAACCCTTTTATTCGTGATGCTCAATGAGTTAACCCTTTTATTCGTGATGCTCAATGAGTTAACCCTTTTATTCGTGATGCTCAATGAGTTAACCCTTTTATTCGTGATGCTCAATGAGTTAACCCTTTTATTCGTGATGCTCAATGAGTTAACCCTTTTATTCGTGATGCTCAATGAGTTAACCCTTTTATTCGTGATGCTCAATGAGTTAACCCTTTTAGATGAATGAGGGGGAGCGGATAAGGAGCTGGGGGATAGAGTGGGAGGTTGGGCTGGCTTGGGCTGGGCCGGTTTGGTGGGCTTTTTTCATCTTTAGGCCCACTAGTCTCTTATTTTTCTTTTTTTACAGGTATATGCATGTATATGTCAACGTATATCAATGCGTATAAGGCGTCGCCTCTCCTCACGTCTTAAGCGCCTAGGCGTCCGGGCGGTGGCTCGTCGCCTCGCCTCATCTTAATGCTTTAAAAACATAGTTTATTATAGATTATTTTCTTCTGGCTATTGCTCTCATATGGCTTTTTTGAAGTATGATTTCTGCTGCTGAGACATATTGAGATTTTGAGGAGATATTGGGATTATTATCGGATCACTTTGAGTTATTCACCTGGTGGCAGTGGCGAATCCAGAATCGGTGGTAGAGGGGCTCATCTACCCATCCTTCGTCTTCCTCCCTCTCTTTTTCCTCTTTCTCTTCTTCCTCCTCCCTCTTTTCCTCTTCTTCTCCTTCATCCATGATCACAAATTGTTGGAGGAGCTTAGGAGGGGCTCCATGAGGTTTCCAGTGGTAGGGGCAATTGAGCCCCACTCGACCCACCGTTGGATTTGCCCCCGCCTGGTGGGGCATATGTGCTTCCAGTTCCAGCTACTGATCAATTTTATCTTACCATGAAAACAGCTGAAAAGATCATGATGCTCAATGAGTTAACCCTTTTATTCGTGATGCTCAATGAGTTAACCCTTTTATTCGTGCTCACATTTACTTAGGGAATTGAGCTGAACCTTAGTGTCTTCTTTTAGAACTCATATATTATACTCCTTTCATTTCAAAATATAGGTCGTTTGACTTTTTTATTCTAAGTTTGACCGCTCGTTTTATTTAAAATTTTGTATAAGTTATCATATTTTTTGTGGTGTCTTGCTTTATATTATTAAAATATCTTCAAAAATATCTTAAATTTAACTATATTTTTATATTTTTTTAATAAGACGAGCGGTCAACCTTACGATAAAAAAGTCAAATGGTCTATATTTTAGAACAGAGACAGTACTTCCTTCGTTCTTTTAGAACTCATATACTATAATCGGACATGCGTGGCTTTGTTAAATCTGAGGAACGCTGACGGCATTATGTTCCTGGCGACGGCGGTCAGCGGTTCTGGCGGTCAGA
Source organism: Echinochloa crus-galli (assembly GCA_900205405.1). Lineage (NCBI taxonomy): Eukaryota > Viridiplantae > Streptophyta > Magnoliopsida > Poales > Poaceae > Echinochloa > Echinochloa crus-galli. The sequence goes on from OAMR01000339.1 coordinate 1,160,563, forward strand.
CCGATCAAGGAAGGGCTTTAGCATGGTCACCACCGCGATTACAGAAACTCAAAGTTGCCTGATCTTGATTACCCACAAGATTGAAATGGCAGGTTGGCGTTGCGGCGTTAGGTTTTCATTACGAGCATATCTGGCTCACGGTCACGGAGGCACACACGAGCAACAGCAAAATGACGAAGCATCTGAGGGTCACCGACTCACCGCTGCTGTCTCTGTGTGTTTGCCTGTTTGGCATGGACCATGCTCCTCGTGGTTCTTGACATGGGAACTCAAGCCGTTGTCCGTTGCGAGCACTCGAGCTGCAGTTATTTTAAATCAGAAAAAAATACTACAATGATACATAGATCCTATGCATCAGACCAATTTGTCGTTGCGGGCCATGCTTCAAGAGACTGCATATCATCATCAACGGCATCGCCGGTATTTGTATAGGACTGGCTGGGCATCGAACTTCTGACAGCTGCTTGCCAAGGGCTCCAAGCCTCCAGCCCAACTGGACCCTATGTTGAGACAGCATAAGCATAGGCATTGCTAATGACGATCTCGTCAGTAGAAACGAAATGCAAATTGCATAACTGATTTCTAACGCAGTTGTAAAGCTGAAACCTGAGTGATTATCTCAAGTACATGAAATACCCAGATTTGAATCACGAAGGGGGAAAAATCAAGGGTTACTGCAATTTTTCGAGTTTTGAGAAACACCATTACTATTCACCTATTCTAAAGAGTGCCATTACAATTCTTGTTCTCTTTAAAATATGCCATTCTATACGTATTTAGAGGCTTTGGGCGTAGCTGCAGCGTACGGGACGCATAGGTATTTTCATATGGACAATATTGCCCTCAGCTACTCTTCTCACTTAACTCACTGATGCGTGGACCCCACTTGTCATCCCCTTCCTCACCTTCCTTCCTCCCCCGTTCCCCATCCTCGGCTCCTCGCCGCCAGCAGCTTCCGCTTGATCGTGGGTGCCTTCACCCCGTCCGCCGGTGTGCATGCCGTGTCCGTCCTGGCCGGCGCCGCCGCAGCCGAGGCGCGCCGACGTGAGGCACAGGCGCTCCACGCCGGCAAACAGGTGGAGGATGCCCGCGAGGTTGGCGAGCTCCGCCGCCGCGACCTCGGTTCTGCAGAAGTCGAGCGCGCACGATGCAATCCCTTGCGCGCCGCCGCAGCCGCGGAGGGTGAGGAACGACGGCCCCGAGACGGTGCCCATGTACTTGAAGGCCCAGCGCGAGCAGGCGGAGACTAGGCGCGCCACGGCGCCGTGCCGGCCGGCGGCACTGACTTATTAAAATCCATTGGCATACATATTCTTTAGTGAAGGGCTTTTTAAATCGGGCAATCCAGCAGGTTGAGCCGGCAGGGCCCGATGCAGAGGCTGCGCAGGAGAAGAAGCTCCTCGGCGTGACATACCCGTACTTGCTCCGTCGAGGGGACTCCTCGTCGTTCTTGGACTCCGAGATGGGCGGGTCTGGCTCGTCCAGGGAGACGGGCGGCCTGCGCGTGGCGGGCGCACGGCGGTGGCGACGGCTCCGACACCACGCGCGGCGGCGGCGGTAGCGGCGGTGGCGTCGAAATCCACCACTCCTCTCCATCCAATTGCTTGTATGGACGCACGGCGGTCGGCCGGCGCGTGGCGGCGGAGCTTGGCGCGCGACGGGCGCATGGCGGAGGGGTCTCCACCCCCGACGGCAGGCCTTGCGACGGCGGGCTCGGGGAGAAGGGAAGGTGATGAAAGGGATGACGAGTGGGGCCCATGCGTCATTGAGTAGAGTGAGAAGTCATTGAGTAGAGTACTGTCCATACGAAAATACCTATGCGCCTAGTACGCTGCAGCTAGGCCCAAAGCCTCCAAATACGTATAACATGGTATATTTCCAAGAACATAAGAATTGTAATGGCACTCTTCAGAATAGGTGAATAGTAATAGCGTTTTTCAAAACTCAGAAAATTGCAATGGCATCGATCCAAATAACCCAAAGATCAAAGGTATAGAAAATGTACAGCCCAAGGAGGATTTCCAAACACAGCCCAAGAAGCCTGCCTACAACGCTGCATTCCATGAACGTCCTGCCTTCAGGTAGGCCCAACCCATTTTCTTTCTCCCAAACTGCCCAGAGAGGATGAATTGCCAGACAGAATTCCTTTGCCAAGTCCTCTGCCATAAAATCATTTGCACGTCAGACAATCAGTGAGACAATGATTTTGTTCTGACTCTGTTCATGATCAATGTAACATAACCCATTTCCCTCAAAAAGGTAACCACAGTTAATTATGATTTATGTAGCATAATGCAATGCTAATGAAAAGCTTTATAGAAGGCTTAAGGCACACAACAAAATAGGTTAAGCTTATAATCACAGATTCTATTGCCAGAATCAGCCAAGAGGACAGACTGTAATTCCTCATGCCTAAGATGCTGCTCAAATCAGACATCTCACTGGAAACTAGAATAAAGTGAAGCGCCATTTCGAAAATCCCTCCCATCATCTTTGACAGACTTGTTCGGTCTATCCGCGCAACATCATATCACTTCTCAAACTTACAATTGGGTGTAGCCTCCCAAGAAAATATTTAACTAATACACTCCAGTAAAAGACTAGCTCATACAACCTAAGCTTGAACAAGAATGGTCTGAGCCTCTGAGGCATAAAGTGTTTGGTAGAACTAACAATCGAATTGCGAGGACTATGCGACTTAGATCCAGAAACAACACTATGCCAACAGCCTCCTGAAGTCAGGGTAAATATAAGGAGACTGGAAACCGTAGCACAGAAAATAAAGCAAACAATGATAGATGTGACAGTGGTCACTTATTTAATTGATGGCAAATTTATTGGAGCATCAAGTAATGGTAATAAACATCAGCTTGATCATATTACCAAACCACAATTCATGGGGAATAATCATAATCAGAAGATCCAACAAGCAAGGCAATACTCTGAACTGTAAGTTTCAAAGGTCGAATAATGCATTTGCTTACATTCTAAAAGAAAAGTATTGCCAAACTTCCGATTACAACTTAACTTCTGATACTGTCCCCTTTCCTGAATTGAATTTAACAAGAAATTTAATGAAACATAGAAGAAGATCTATGTATCAAACAATGTGCCAATTACCAAACAAAATTGAGGCATATTAAGATTATATTGATAACATATTTAAAAGTGCAACATACTCAAATCATTCCAATATCCTCTACATCAGCAAATCCCTAACTGAACACTATTTTCTTAAACTGTGTAGGATATTAAATCAAATGACAGAGCGCAATTAATTTGATGCTAGCCTCAGAAAAGTTACGAAAGATGTGAACATAGCAAATCCCATAGCAGTAAAAAATAACTACAGGTACATATTGCAGAAAACAGAGGGATGTAGCAAACTCTTACCCACTAAAGGAGCAGCAAGCAGATCAGTATGCTTAGCTCGTCCTAATGGACCATGCCTGAAGTGCCCTCATCAGGCATGGTATCCTCTTCTTTCTTCAACTTCCCACAGACATTGCATTCAAACACATGAGACAGCTCGCCATTTGGTGAGGGTGGCAATGGAGCAAGCATACCCCAGCAACCCTCACTGTCACACAAGTACCTCATAAAGAAGTAGGCATGTGGGAAATCATCATCGCCATCAGCACCATCATCCCCCTCCTCCATCCCATCATCACCTCCATCTCCACCATCCTCCTCACCCTCTTCCTCTTCCATGGCATCATCCCTATCATCTCCATTGTTCTCATCATCATCCTTCCACCGGCTCTCCACCTGACACCGATCACACTCGCACCGGAACCCATAATCCTCCAGCAGCCTGCGCTGCCTGTCGGCATACCTCCAATTGGCCGCGAAGTAGCTGATACAGACCTCCCTCCCTTCTGTTATGTCATGGAGCGCACGCACCACAATGTCGGTGTTCCCCGGCCCTGGCCTGTCCGGGTAATCGAAATGGCATGCATTGGGCAGGCAATCATGGTTGAACAGCGACGCCCGCGGGTACACTGCGTAGGCGCGCGCCTTGAGGAGCCCGGGCGACATCCCGGGGAGGTACGGCTCCATGATGGCGAAGCTGTTGCCCCGGTCCTTGGCGAGGAGCGCCGCCGTGAGGTCCGGCGAGAAGCCCTGGGGAAGCATGTGCGGCGGCGCCAGGGCCGCCACCGCGGCGTGGAAGGCCGCGGCGTCCTGCGCGCCTGGGGGCAGGGGCGGCGCTGAGGCGAGGGAGAGGAGAGCGCGCAGGGAGGGATCCGGGAGGGAATAGGCGGAGAGGAGGAAGAGGAGCGTCTCCTGGACCGCCTCGGGGAGGCCGGCGCGGAGGAGAGGGGGAGGTTTTGCTGGGCGTTTTGGTGCGCGTGTGAGATTGTGAGACAAAACAGTTTGCTTAAAATGACAAGATGGGCTTAGAAATCGTGGGCTGAGTTTGGGCTCTGGTGATGAATCGGCAGCCCAGGTTTACAAGCTACATGGTCTTTTTTTCTGTGAAAACCAAGCTACATGATCTCTCTCTCTCTTTTTTTTTTTTGAGCACACAAAGTTACATGATCTCGGGCATGAGCTTTTGCATGAGTTTTTTATAGCAGTATTTATTCATATCTATCTTATGAAGGAACGAAGGAAGATGTAGGTATGTTACCATGTACTTCAGCAACTTATCTAGGCCACATCCACAATCATAATACTGCGATAGACTACTAGCAATTAACAACAAATGAGAGTGTATCGCTACATTTTTATGAATTAGATTTGAAGGAAATTGATAAAAAGTATGAATTCGCAATAGTTGATTCATAGTCAATCCTGTAATAATTATTGGCTATTAATTCCCAGTAGCACAGAGAGGATGATGATAGTGCAGCATCTGCCCACGAGAAATGGCCTAATGGGCTTAAGTGGTTCATTCTCCAAAGGCAAGTGTGCTGGAGCCAGATTTATCTTCTTAAATTTGGTGGGGGCTGGATGGGTAGTAGTGGGTTGGGCTACCCCCGAAAAATGGGGCTTACCGAGGTTACGAGGTGGGCCACAGCCCATGTTAGAGGCCAGCCACATTTTGTTTTAAATTATTATGGATTAACCTTTCCATTTAGTATGTACGACGAAAACCTATATAGCTTCTGAAAGTTTCGTAACTACATATATATCGCTATTGAAGATTCATATACTAATTGAATTGTAGAATTTTCCAGGTGTGCAGCGGCTTCACAACATGCGGATAGCCAAGTGGAGGTCGTTATGAGAATCTCATTTGAATTTCCAACTTTATATACGATTTTCTTCTAACTATTAAATTGTTTTCAAATATGTTTGAACCACCATATTATTTGAAATTAATGCAACAAAATAAGTTACAATATGAGTATATTTTTATTTACTTGAGTATATTTTAGAACCAACATTGTCAATGTGCCATCTCACAATTTGAAGTTTAGTTATCACACAGTTGCAAAGTGAATCTTAGTTCTAATTCTCCAAATGGCTCACTTTATGATAAAAAAACAAAAATTGTTTGTGGTTTCTCAATTCACTTCACATTATAGGTGTGCATACAATGGTCTAAATTGGGCAATTACTTAGAAATTCCTACGGCTGTTTAATAAGGGCAAATCAGATTTTTTTTTATTGTGATAAGGTTGCAAAAAAATAACCCAGTCCTTCTCTAGTGGCTATGGATTTTCTAACAATTCTAGTGAGCTCAGTCAGTATCATCAAAATATACATTAATGCCGCTGGAAGAATTCTTGGTCAATATAGTATATGCTATCTCCTAGAATCATTGAGTCTCTAATTATTTGCAGAAAAGATTGACTAAAGATGAAGATGATGAACATACCTTTGAGCTGGTAAATCATTGGAAGGCCATATCACCTTTCGGCAGAACAAAAGGAGGAATATGATTGAAGGTGTATTGCATACTACACCAATTAATTAGTTGATTTAGACCAAATTTAATGAGGTGGACATGGGTCTTTTCCTATCCTCAAATGTCCAAAAGATGGCCTATGGTTCCTTATATTTTAGGATGGAATGAGCACAAACTACTATATTGGCAAGTTTTTGTTTTTTTTCAACCTAAGCATATGATATGTATACTTTTTGGAAGATTCTTTTTTACACTTGAACTAGGAAAGTTAAGTTCATACTATATTTTGGTAATAATTTTGATTTCTGAAATGTCACATTGCACTATGTTTTTCTAGCATTGACGGAGGCATTGCATTGCATTTTATTTTTAGTACTAATAGTCATCAATGAACCTCATGAAAAATCTTCGATTGAGGAGTGAGCCTGTAACGCCCGTGTTTTCTCTAAGTAAATCATCACAGAAATCATCCGCTAAAAATTTCGTTTTCAAAATCTTTTACCGCCAAGCTCCCAGAGGACCAAAACCCAATCCTGGTTTCCGGCTAAACCCCTCCCAATACACAAATCTCTTGATGTCATCACCATCTATGTTTCCGCCATCCCGACCTAACCCTAATCCTGACCCCAGTCTCTCCCACTCTCCCTTTCCGGCCCCACACTATCTCTCTCCACCAACGTGTCAATCACCAGTAAACCGTCCCCTCTCTCTCTCCCTCCGTTTCGCGTCAACCACTCCAGTACCTTCCGCCAAACCTGACCCCTCTTGTCCCCGCCTGGTTATCAGCGCCTCTCTCCTTTCCCTTTCCCGCGTCACCCGCTCTCGGGTCGACCGCCGGGCCCTCCCGTCGCTGGCCGACCGTGGTCATCCGACCCGTCGTCGCACGCCGCCTTTCCGCCGCGAATCCTGCTCTCTCTCTCTCTCTCTCTTCTCCTCTGTTCTCTCCCTGTGCCGCACCCTCCTGCTCTCTCTTTCTCTGTTTTTCCCCTGGCGCCAAGCCGCCCCCGCCCGACGCCGCCCTGCCCTGCCGCTGTGCCGCACGCCGTCCGCGCCACGCCACCGCCCAGGCACAGCCGTGCCGACCTCCCCCCAGCGTGGCTGCTCCGCCCTGCACGCCGACGGCCACCCTCCTGACGCGTCGCCGCGCCGACCATCGCCGTGGCCCCGCCTCCTCTCCACTCGCTGCTGTGCGCACCACCGCCCTCGCCTCTGCACCCCGCACCGGCCACGGCCTTGCCGTGCCGACCATCGCCGACCCCACCACACCCGAGCACCGCCGTGCCAGGCTTGCCGTGCCGCCCACCCGCTCGCCCCGCCGCTGAGCTGCTCTGACCACGCTGCGCGCCTCCGCGCCGACCGCCACAGCGCCGCTGGCACTGCCCCGCTCGCCGCGCCGCCCCACGTGCGTGCCCGCACCTGTCTCTTATACACATCTTTTGAATTTTTCTCCGCCCATTGCCATTGCCGCCGCCGCCTCTGAGTCTCGTGGGCAGACCGCACCAGGCCCTCCCTGCCGGTGGTAAGGACCTCGGTAGACTTGCCATACTCCCCTCCACCTTCCCTCTCGATCAATTTGGCCGGAACCCTCCCCTAGCACCGGCAATTTGGGCCGCCGCCGGCCGCCGGACCTCTCCCTCTCCCTCTCCTTTCGACCGAGTGGAGAAGAAAGGCAAATTTGCCGATAACCCCCTGCATTTTTTTACTATTCAAACCCGCCGTCCAGCCGCCCTATTCCCTCTCTCTCTGTTTGATTCTGCAAAACCCCCTGTGCTTTGCCGAATTCACAAACAGGCCCTCAGTTCTTTTAAACACCCCATAAATAATCCTTAATCTCATTTCTTTCTCCACCTAAATCCTCCACCTTTTGTATAATTGCAAATAAATCCCTCCAGCACCACAAAATCACTACAAATATACCCCTGCACCTTTCAAATAAGCCCCTACCCTTTTTCCAAAGCTTTTAAATAAATCCTTTCCTTTTTTATATACCCGCCATAATGTAGTGCGAGGAGGACGGTGGCCAACGCGAGGGGCCCAGATGCGCGGGGCCTCGGCCGCCTGCGGCCAGCGGTCGGGGCTTCAGCCGGAGGCCCGGCTGCGGTGACGGCCAAGCGCAGGGCCTGCGGTCAACGGCCAGATCCGCGGCGGCCGGCCTACGTGCGGTCAGGAACGGGTGGCTCGCGGTGGCAGGCGGCCTGTGTGGGTTCCATGGCTGGTGCCTATGCGGGGTCGGATCCCCAAGGCAGTCGGCGGCGGCAACGGCGGCCCCGGGGTAGGGGACGACCCCTGGTTCGGACTTTGCAACTACATCAAGTGATGATATCTTTAATTTCGCCTTTATTTTCATATAGACCAGGAGACATGAGTCACCTTGGCTTCATTCGCGGATTCTCTTACTCGAAGACGGATTTCATCTGCAATCTATTCCGGTGGATTATGCACGGATACCCAGTGACTACTTTGCAGCATGGTATCTCAGGTTACGAATTCAGATGGTCTGCCGGATTTGGAGTTCGTGGCCGATTTTAAATATGACAGTGTGTGCGATCCTGGCC
>OAMR01000339.1:1169683-1182889 GCA_900205405.1 Echinochloa crus-galli
GCAACAACAATAGAAGAAGTCCCGGTAATTGATCTTGTACCATCCTTGTCATGCAATAAAGATCACCTTTTATCCTACATCTGTTCAGTTTTTGTTTTCCCCTGGTTTCAGATGGCTGAAGAAGGGTGGACCCAGGGAGTTTGCCCAATCACTCCGGGCTTTGCTAGCCTGTTGATCCCCGCGCTAGAGCGCCTTGGCGTGCCTGAACGCCCGAGGTACTACAGCAGGGAGTATGAGCACCATGGGACCCAACGCTGCAGGGTGGTCATTGTTGTCGCCAAGAGTGACCTCCACCCCATCGAGGCATGGCGTACGACCGCCACAGGATTCAGGCACCAGGACACCTACCCCTTGGCTCTCAGGAAAGCCCTCCGCTTTATGTGCGGAATCTTTGAAAGGCACCTGGTCCCCACTCCAATGAGGTACTTTCCGCCAGTCGTCAGAAGTGCAGTATGGCGAGCTCGCATAAGGAACTTGGAGCAGCGCCGTCAAGAGGAACCCCTTTTGTACCAAGTGGTCACCTACCTCAATTACCTCTGCAGAGTTAAAACCTATCCGGATAGCCGTGTCCACGGCATTGGGCGAGTTATGGCTTGGTCACTTCACTAGTCCCCTGTTTTGGTGGAAATGTTGGATTTTGGTTTTAGGCTACGACAGACGGGGAGTCTGGTAGCAGTAGTTTGGTGTTGAGAAAGGACAATCAGTTATACAGTGTTACTACTAAAACCGTTGAGAAAACCCTTTATAAAATAAACCCTTGCATGTGTAAAACTAGCTTTGCTGCAAAAGCCACTCGAGATTTTCCTAGTGTTGATATTGGCTCTGCATCCTTTTATGGTAGCTGAAGCTGTTCAGATACTATCACTCTGCATATGTGGTTGCACTAGTGGAGCTACATGTAAGGCAAATGGGGCCATTGTCCCCCTCTTGCCGGTTGCAAAAAACCAGCTACTTATCTATAATTAGAAATTTATAAAAGACATCATACAACAACTTGTTTCGTTGTATCACTTTAATCCAACATTTTATAAAACATGCAAATAGATACATCAACTTGTCACGTATACTCGCTTACGATCCAAATGCAGCACGGAGTGAAGGTGGGGTACAATGTATATAATACACATAATCGCTTGTGTACTTTCATTTGCTTCAACCGAGGACATCACGATCCAGTTATTTTTGCGTCATGGAAAAATTACTGTACTTAGGCCTCGGACACAAAACAAATTAAGTCCATGATGTGAACAGGTAGGTGTATAGCAGCGATTCCACGTAACATGATGCATCCTTCCCGAACTGTGGCTATGTGCATTAGATGGACCCCTTCTTGATTACGACTTATTCCCAATACACTGCATGCAGTTTTTGTAGATCGCTTGTTAATTTGGAGTGGTGCATGGGGGTCACAAGATGCTAACTGTGTGTCACTACTATTTCAGCAACTACCACTTTCATTTTGGATTTTCATTCACTTAGATTGTCGATATTTTCTTCAAGTAATTATTCCAATTCAATTACCGAATGTGCAGGTACTGAACTATAAGTGGTTTATTTTCATTCTGAACCCCACGAGCAAGTATTGAACTATAAGCGGCAGGGTCCGTTCTGAAGCCTGGTGAGAACATTGCATTACTAAAAGGACGTTTGTTTCATCTAGGGGCTGTTTGTTTTGTCGGAATCAGCCTGAATTAGAATCTCTTTCTGAGCTGGCCTGTTTGGCTGTCGCATGGAAACAGAAAGCAACATTCCACCCATTTCCATGCCGGAAATGATGGCCTGCGCCAAATTCCTACCCTGAAATATGAAAAACGATTCATTCCCACGCGGCCCGCTCACCTCCGGCCTCATCTCCTCCCGTCGCGCTCGCCTTCGCCCTTCATCCCCGAGCTCCTCCTCGAATTGTCTCGATCTCTCGACGCCATGGCGGCCACGGTTCGTAGCACCGCCTCCTCATCGCTCTAGGACTGCTAGCTCGTGCTCCCAAATCTCCCCCCACCCCAAGCGCATCTCGCTTCTTTTAAGGGGTGTTTGGATAACTTTTAGTCCCATGACTAAAATTAGTTAGCTAAAAATTTTTAGTCACCCCCTGTTTAGATACCCAGACTAAAGTTAGTTTTGAGGCTAAAATTTGCTAGTAGAGGTGGAGTAGCTAAAATTTACTAGCCTCAAGACTAATTTTAGTCCTTCTTTAGCCTCACATGTTTAGAAATTTAGCTCTTACAGGCTAATTTTAGTCACCTTGATCCAAACATGCCCTTACTCATGGCAGGCATGGCGGCTACGGTTCCCTAGCACTGCCCACTGTCTCCCGGTCCTCTCCTTGCTGCCAGATCGAGAAAGGAGGCTGTCCTCCTCAGTCCTTTACGAGCACCCCTGACCGCGACGCTCCAAGGTAGTGATTCCGTCCTTCTTCCTCACTTTCGAATTTTGAATTCCCGAGCAGTTATTTCGTCATCCTTTGATCTTGTTTGTTGGGTTTAGATTGAGGCCGTGGTTTAGATCAGTGCACTTGCTTTGATTTGGTTTTGGCGTAAGATTGTGTGGTGTTAGAGTGTTGCTTGGCAATCTGGCTCGCTTGGTACAGAAAAGTGAATAAGAGGGAGAGAGAAGGGAGGATGAGGTGGATTTGGCCGTGGCATTGGGTGGTTCCGGTGGTTGGATTTAACTGCATCGGTAGAGGATAAAGGAGAGAGTTGCTGATTGGTTCGGTTGAGAGAAGTAGAGAGAGAAAATATAAGCTGCTGGTTTCGATGTGCACGCTGATTTGGAAGAAGAGAGTGGAAAGCGTGGGTGGATCAGGAAATCAAGCTGCTTGCTATAAATAGCAGAGGAGCCGTATGCTTGCTTTTGCATCTAGGTAGAGTAGATTAAGCAAAGGGAAAGGTAGAGCTGTTGTTGCTTTACATTCTCGTAGATTGATTTGTTTCATCTGATCCTGTAGATTTTTGCTACTGTTGTGTGTTGTCATGGTTCTATCTGAATTAGTAGATTCAATAGAGATTGGCAAGGAAATGAGTACAGACTACCATATGGGTTGATTACAACAATGATTGACTGGCAGTTTAATTCATATTCGAAAAATTATACCTCAAATGTGGAATGAGTATTAAACTTGAAAGTTTGTGCTAGTAAGTAATATTCCTAAAGTTTGTGTTAGAAATGTTCATGGTTTTAGAAACAATGGAAACGTTTACTGCTCAACAAGCACAATCGACATGAGTGTTCTGTGTAAAAAAATGTCTACTACTCATGTATATGAATGGCTTGTCCTAGAGTAATCCACCCCTGTCCTGTGATGCGATGTTGATCATTTAACTCTGGACCTCAAGTTTATGTGGATATACCAATGCTAGCGATACTGTACTTGCTGCACAGCAAGAGCTATCTCTACATATCATTTTCAGGACCTGAATCGCTTTTGCCTGCTCAATGCCATGTACTTTAATTTAACTGTTCCAGATTTTTTGACAGAGATTTGCCAGGACCACTACTGCCAAGACTGCTGCTGCCAAGACTGATGTTGATCTCCGCCCGCTGCTGCCAAGATTGTCATTGCCGCCCCCTTCAATGCACAGCTACAGTTGGACCTAGATCAAGGTATACCGTATACGTATACCTTGGCTCACAGCTTACATTATGGTGACTTAACCTTGTATCTAATCATACTCATAGATTCAGCAACTTAAGCTCTGAATTGTTGACAGGCTAGTGGGGACATGGTATTACTAGTGAATTTCGTCTTTCTTGCTTGTTCAGTGATATTACTATTTTTTCTGAATAATTGAAAATAGTGTTTGTTACTGGTCCTGAACATGTTCATATTCTTTACATAAGGTCCTGTTCCTATAGCTAAAACTGAAGTGTTCTCTCTTTCCTTTCCCTATGTTCTTAAGATGCCTGACAAGTGTCTAGCTGCTTAACAAAAATGTAGAGCAACTGATAGAGCCACTGAAAGTGAAGGTAGGAAGACAACAGTGGCCGGCTAATGGTGGCTGTTAGTTTGCATTTTGCAGTTCCTTGTTTTTTTTGGTGTTGGCAACAGTCTTAGATAGGCAGATGGGAGTAGAGTAATATTATACCACAGATATTAGTTGACTGCCATGAAAGAGTAGAGATTGGTTATTGTCCTAACTGGTGCTAAATCCTTGTATTTTTTTGGTTGGCACATATTTCAGTGAGAAACAAATTGGTCTAAGAGTCTAATGCACCCACGATGCTGGTGCTAGATCCTTGTCTTTTTTGGTGTTGGTTGTTGGCTGTTTTGTAGTTTCAGTACAGTAAGAAATTGAAGTTTGTAGTAGCATTTGGCTAGTATACATGCTTGCTATACAATGTCTTTGCTTAATTAATTTCTCGATGCAGTATGTGACCATTTTTTTATAATGTCGTGTGATCATTTTGAGAGAAACAAAAAGTCCGGTGGATACATGCTTGTATGGCATTATGACCGGTGATGTACGCAAGTATGAGTCTCTGTTAGCACTTTCCTATGATGATGAGAAAGAGATGGTTGATGAAGCAATAACAAGTGAAGGACTCTCTTTTATCTGTAAATTATGTCAAGGTGATGGATATATCTTTGACTTGTATCTGTCTTGTAATGTCACCACTCTTTCTTTTGGGTCATGACTTGGGATTAATTATTGTCTGTTTGGGATGGTGGAGCAAGTAGAAGGCGGTGTACCGGAAGTGCTCCGGCCCCCCGGATCCTGGCCATCGCGCTCTACTCACCTGCCAAGAAGCTTCTGTCAGTCTGAGCACAGACGCTCCTAGCTGCCACTCATTTTGTAACTTGTACCTTGGGGAATGAATGTTGTTTGCTGCTGCTGTATCATCGCTTTGATGGCACCATTTCGTTTGTTGTATGTTCTTTGCTTTTGCTGCTGAAGCAGCAGAGCGTGTTGATCAGTTAACTTGGATCATCGGAAAATGTTAAACGATTATTGGTCGGTTCGGTTAATAGTATGTATATATATCATATATGAAAGAGTGTATAGTTTATGCTTGTGATGAAAATATGATGGCTGTTGTAGGCTCGGTGGAGTGATGCTGAACCTATGTTATAACCTGACATGCATGTATAATTTGTGTTGTTTCTGTGTAGAGAGAGAGAGAATAGAAGAGAGTGTGTAGAGAGAGGGTGTGTGTAGAGAGAGAAAGAATAGAAGAGAGTGTGTAGAGAGAGAAAGAATAGAAGAGTGTAGAGAGAGAGGGGGTGTGTGTAGAGAGAGAGAGTAGAGAGAGATAGTAGAAGAGTGTGTTTAGAGACCGTTGATTGAAGAGAATGCATTGCTTAAAAAGATTCCATGCTTAGTCATCCAAACATGATATGACATTTGATTCCTGGAAAATGATTCTATAGATATCCAAACATAAAAATTGAATTGAATCTGTTTCTATGTAATCCATTTCCTATTGAATTTGATTACTAGAATCTGATTGTTAGAATGACTTTCAATTCCAGGGATCCAAACGGGAAGGGTCAACCCATCCGTACAAACTTTGAAAACCAACGTGCATGGGGACATGCACGGGAGGTGGGAGGAGGGATTTGCAAAATCACATGGATGGGGACATGCATGGGAGGTGGGAGGCCCATTGGATCAACATCGTGTGGATCACATCGTGGTTTCCAAAGTTTGTACGGAGATGTTGGTTTTTACCTGATACGTTGCCTTCATCTTAATGGCATGAAAACTAACTTGGACAAACATTCATTCGGATTAAATCCAAACTTGGTTGTAGTAATGTAAACTTCCACTTTGGCCTGCTGCATCCTCAAACTAATACATATGGCTGTAGCTACATTCCACATAAGGGGTTTATGTGGATTAAACTTAAAGCGTACAACACCTCCACATCGTACTGCTGGTTCACATGGCAAGCGTGACAAGTTGATGTATATATTTGCACGTTCATGTTGAACTAGAGTGAGTGATACAAGTAAACAAGTTATTGTATGATGTGCGTAATTTACTTAATTTAAAAATAAACATACCGAGTACTTGATTAGTAAATAGCCTTCTCTCGATTTGCCTTCTCGCTCGGCCACTATCATAGGTATAGTCTCTGTTTTGTGCGCGCACATGGTGTAATGGCATGTTGCTTTCTCGCGCTGTAGCTTGGCTTCCTTTTGTTAAAGACAGAGTATTAACCAAATGTAGAAAGGACCTTAAATGTGCTAGATTATCAATTAATCAAGTCATACGCATTTGATCATCACGCGGTGATGGAGTCTCTGCGCTTATCTTGCATTTGATCAAGATTTCTTACAATGTTCTCGAAAAGAGCTCGCATGCGATGCATATCATCATGTATTTGGAATTTTGGAAGCTGTCTTTAACTTGTTGCATGTGAATGGATAGCGTGAATTATCTGCACCGAGAACGTCACGTGGATGGTTAATCTATGATAATTATGCTTTTTCTTTGCTTTTATGTTGGACGGACATGTACGATCTCGCCCTGAGCACCCTTCCTTGATTGTAATCCTGTGTACCTACGACACTACCGGGGGCTCCTATATAGTTTCCTAGAAAAGCTAGCTGGCTTAGGGCCCGTTAAAGCCCATCAAGCAGCGTACGGGAGGACAAACGAGCACAAGGCCCTAGAAAAGCATGTCCTTTTTTGCTACCGCGAGACGAACGGATTTTTTCCTCGCATTTTGACTTTTTTAAACAGACTTAATTATCACTACTAATGCAGTTATAGAAGGTAGATGTTGCAGTCGATATTTCAAAATAACAGTTCAACGTTCCGATTATACCTTTTCAACATTTTTCACATAAAAGCTAAACTAACATGTTCAGAGTGTTAAACTAATGCGGTCAACATTTTCATATACTAGGTTCAACATTTTTGTCAAACTTAACTCAACAATTCGTATAAACTAGATCAGCATTTTGTGTGAAAATATTGAAGCAGTAAGTTTAAAATGTTGAGATAGTCATTCATGTTGAAATAGTATATTGAAAATGTTGATTCAAAAAGATACACATATAAAATAAAAATATACTCATATTGAATCTTATTCTATCGCATTAATTGTAAATAACATGGTAGTCCAAACAGATTCGAAAAATGATTAACGGTTTAGGAGAAAATCGCATTTTCAAAGTAAATTCCCGTCCTGGTGGCTGACGTCGGACGCTTCCCGCTCTCACCCGTCCGCTGCGATCCCACCTCGGATTCGAATAGACATAGGATCCCATCGTTGCATGAATCTCAAATAGTGGAAGCTATCTAGGCAAAAAAAAACTTCCGAAAGCCATATAGGTTTCTACGACACTACCGGCCGTGTCAGATGGGCCAAGCTACCCAAAACAATCCATACAAGCGAAAGCAATTTATCAGCAGGATATTTGAGTCTTGGGCTAGAATCGACAGCCGGGCGGGCCGGCCCTAAGAGCATGTTTGGTTGCGGTCCTGGCCCAGTCAGCGCATCCGATCCCAGTTTTCTTTACATTGTGTGTTTGGTGCACGCAAACATACCGTGATCCTGATGCTTCACGCCACGGGCGAGCACTGCAACAATCTTTGGGCTCTTCCTTAAGCACGAGATTTGTGGGAATGGTCAAGGCTCATATGCCCTCCAAAGTACTCTAGCGGCATGTGATTCATCCATCCACCATTTATCCATTCAATTCATTAGTCAGCCCTACACACCTAACGCCTCCGGCCTCAATCGCACGCATGCACCACGCGCGATTTGTTTATCCACGAGGGGAATGCTCTGTTCATTTAAAGTTTATTTATTATCATTTGGTTGCAAAAACGGGGATGAGAGGAGGGCCAACTGCCAAGTACAGCATTTGCATTCTCCACTTGGTACTACTTGTCGAATTCTATTCTAATTGATCAAACTGATTTTGCGACGATTTTATCACGGGGCAAATTGCCAACAATGACTATTAAACTGATTTTCCTGCCAAGTTGTTTTAGTGTCCATCTCAAAATACATGCATAATTCAAATAAGATCTTATTGTTTTATTATAAAACATTTGTACTATTTTCCAACCAATATATCCACCTAATAACCAAAACATATCTTCCATATCCTTACTCCTTTGTGAAAACTATTAAACTATAAGCATTGAGCTGGAATATAACAATATTTTAGTAGTAACACCAATACACCATCATCAAGTTAAGTCAAAATAATCCTATTAATACTCCCATACCATCATGACCAAAAATATCCCGGCAAGGGAATCACCCCGCAGATACCCATCCCTGTCTGCGGGCCCACACCACCCAAACCCCCACCTGTCAGTGACACAAACCCCCATCTCTCCTATCTGTAATAACAAATCCAAAAGCCCAAACCTCTTCAAGTCCACACAAGGGGAAGGAAGCAGCAAACCCGACGCGAAAGCAACCACCCACTCATCCGAGATCTCCAAGCCATGGCCGGCGGCGACGTCGAGGCGGCTGCGGCGGCGGCGGAGGCGGAGGCGCCGCTGCTCCCCCCGCCGGCGTCGTCCCTGGCGGACGCCCCGCCGCCCCCAGCCGACCGCTTCGGGGTCGGCTACCTCGTCTTCTTCACCCTCGGCGCCGGCTTCCTGCTCCCCTGGAACGCCTTCATCACCGCCGTCGACTACTTCGCCTTCCTCTACCCGGGCGCCCCCGTCGACCGCGTCTTCTCTGTCGCCTACATGCTCTCCTGCCTCCTCCCGCTGCTCCTCATCGTGCTCTGCTTCCCAAAGTCCAGCGCCCCCGCGCGCATCAACACGGGCCTCACGCTCTTCACGCTCGCGCTCCTCGTCGTCCCCGCCATGGACGCCGTCTACGTCAGGGGGAGGCCGGGGTTGTACGGCGCCTTCGATGTCACCGTCGCCGCCACCGTCCTGTGTGGCGCCGCGGACGCGCTCGTGCAGGGGGGAGTCATCGGCTTCGCCGGGGAGCTGCCCGAGAGGTATATGCAGGCCGTCGTCGCCGGAACCGCCGCATCAGGTGTGGCTTCTCTCTTCCGTTCTCCTCTCCTTAACTCTCCACATTTACTTATGTTTTCCCCCAATTCTTGATTTGTTCCCCTAAAAATTTGCTTAACTGAATTGGCAATTGGAGCAGCCTGATTTTTTAATTGTTCCATCACGATTCTTCGCATCCCTGCTTCTAATCAAAATGATCAGCTGGCGGCTGCAAGTAGGTGACATGAGAAGTTGATTTAGAATGTGTGGTGTTGAGCCTATAATAATGTAAACCGACAAACATTCAACTGTAGATACTGAAATGCAGGGAATAAGAGCCAAATATCAATTTGAAGAATCAGGGGTAGATTTCCGCGTACCGCTTCTGGTCAAAATGGCGATTGTAAGAAGGTGACTTGAGATGCTGAGTCACAACGTGTGGTGATGGGCCTATTGTGGTTGTTGCTTAAAGATAAGCTGGTTCGGGGTGTAGTGTATTTGACTAACGAATAACAGAGTGAGGGTTAAATTTATAAAATCTAGAGTATGGCATTGCCGGTAGAAACTGAAAATGCAGGAACTTTGATTGGAAGAATCAGCACTAGATTAGTGCTCGTGGAACCCTTCAGCACTTTGCCAATATACTTGGTGTATATAATTTTTTGTTGTATGCCCAAAGTGTATGCTAATTGTTTACATTTTCTGAATGAACTACATTCTGCAGGTGTGCTTGTCTCAGCAATGAGAGTCTTTACCAAGGCACTCTACCCACAAGATGCACCTGGGCTAAGGCAAAGTGCAATCCTCTACTTCATCGTCGGCATTGTGGTCATGATCATCTGCATTGTGTGCTACAATGTGGCCGACAGGCTTCCGGTCGTCGTGTACTACAAGAACATCAAGAAAAGAGCTCAGAAGGCAGAGGTTGGTGGCGGCATGACTGGTCCTGCCTGGAGATCAACCTTGTGGAGCATTGTCGGGACAGTGAAATGGTATGGCATAGGAGTCGTCCTCATCTATGCCGTAACACTGTCCATATTCCCGGGCTACATTACAGAGGACGTGCACTCTGAGGCGCTCAAGGATTGGTACCCCATCCTCCTCATCAGTGCCTACAACGTGTTTGACCTCGTTGGCAAGGCTCTGCCCGCTGTTTACCTCCTGCAGAACGCCAACATCGCTGTCGCGGGCTCCTTCGCTCGGCTCCTCTTCTACCCGCTCTTCTACGGCTGCCTGCATGGCCCCAGCTTCTTCCGCACTGAGGTCCCCGTCACCATTCTGACATGCCTCCTGGGCCTCACCAACGGGTACCTGACTTCCATCCTCATGATCCTTGCGCCCAAGGCCGTGCCCATCCATCACTCGGAGACTGCTGGGATCGTCATAGTGCTGTTCCTTGTGGTTGGCCTTGTAATCGGTTCTTTTGTAGCTTGGTTCTGGGTCATCTGATAAGGGCTCCTGTGTGTATTCATGCCAATGTATCATAGTCTTGGCCAAGCTTCCTGCTTGCTGCTGTTTCATTTGCCAACCCAATGGCCAAGGGTTCTGTAACTCGTTAGTGTAACCCGGGTGAAAGACTGGGCAAATGTGTGTAATTTAGATTTCACGGAAGGCAGGCAAATGTTTATATCAGCAAACTTTGGCTCCTGTAAAGTTCTTTTCATCAACATTTCCATTTTATGGTAACATGGTACCCTCAGTGCAATTGCGTATCGCAAGTAACTGTTTTAGTTCTATGTGATTCGTTATGATTCAATTGGGATGTCGCTCAATTTTCTGGGAAAATTTAGCGCCTAACAATTTCTTAATTTTCCAGATTCCAAAGCATGCCGAACCTCGTTGGCATTTGAAAACTACAATTGCCTTGGGCATTATCAGGTGCTCCTTCAGCTACTCCTATATTGACAGGCCACCAAACAAATAGACAAGCCTTAGAGAGTTCTGTAGTGAAAATCGTTCTGTAGTGAAAATCAGAGGTTTCGTTTAGGATTTTCCTTGCGCGACAAAATGCCCCCTTTGGAAGAAAGGATTTTTCTTGACTGGAATTGCATGACTATCAACCTCACTTGCAGAGGATTTTTTCTGACTGCAACTGCATGATTATCATCTCACTTACAGGTAGTTTTGGGGGTTTAGGGGACGCAGAAAGGGGAAGGAAAGGAATTTTGTATACAATTTGTTTCTCAAGTTTTGTAGAAATTCGGCAGTAATCTTAATACTTGTTTGATATGACTCTAACCCAGGAGTTTTTTTTTTCTAGCCGGTCATCGCTAGCTGTTGGCAAATCGGGGGTGTTATAAAGATGCCTAAACCACTTTTTTTTATAAAAATGGTCTCAGGTTGAGCCTGTTCGTTTAGCTGGTGCTGGCTGGCTGGTGCCAAGCGAATAGACCCAGGTTAAGCCATTCAAAGTCCACTTTTTTTTTCAATAACAGGATTATAAAACACACCAAATTCCTAACTTTTCTGCTTCTACAAACCTTATTAATGGTTTCAAACTTGTTTTCCTATTGATTTCATGTGTCAGCAAAGAGGCCTTATAAGATCAGCCAAAAACAAATCATAGAAAAAAAAGATCAAAAGGGTCCACCTTCCTCAGGTAGCAGCCATTTGGAGGAGATTCAAAATTGGAGCTCGAGAGAGAAGAAGCTCCCCGAGCAATTCAAACCCGACCGTTCGGGCGAAAGCGAGACGCCGCCCAACTCCCTCCTCGCCGAACGCTCCGCTCCGCTCCCCTCCCACCACCTCCTCCGCGGCTCCTCCGTCCGACCGGCCGTCCGGCCGCCCCCCCTCGTCCCCGACCTCGGCGATGGCGGCGGCGCAGCAGAAGCCGGCGAAGCGGCTGGGCGGGATGGCGGAGGCGCTCGCCATCGCCGCCGACCTCGGGTTCCCCGCCCCTCCCCCGCAGGTCCGTCGCCCCCCGCCCCGCTTGTGGCCATCCCCCGCCGCGCCTCCCCGATCTGTTCCGCCGCCTAATCCTGCCGCCCAACCACCTGGTGCCGTTTGACCACATCGCGCTGCAACCAGATCCGACCCTCCCGGTCCCGGATTCCGGCTCATTTGGGAAGCGCAAATTGTAGGGTTTAGTTCGCCGGAGTGGCGGCTCCTGGAGAGCTGATTGCGGGAAGGATTGTGAAATGTAGGTTTGGGAAGTAGCGTTGGTGCCGGAATCGACTTATGAGCTGCGTGATCTCGTGTGGTTGGAGGTGGGTTTAGTTTAGCATTTGGGTGGCTTAAGTGAGGATTGGGTAATCTTGCAAGGAAGACTCGTGGGGTGGCTCTACAATTCGGATGATCCACTATCTAGAGTTCTTCAAGTTGTGGAAGTATGCCATCTTAGAACATAATGTGAATATGCTGAAATTTATAAGGATATGAATGAGCGCCGTGTTATGCTATATCTGTTCGGTTTATCTTAGATTAGTCGTACAAAATTCAGTGTTTTATGCCGTGAATATGGAATCTGCACTGGACAGTTGTAATTGCAAAGTTCAGGTGGTCACTGCTCACCATGGTTTTAAAGATGTAGCTAGGTTAAAAGGCGTTCCCAGAATTCTTGGGACGCTTTAACGCCTTTGAAACCATCAGTTGGCCTTCTGGATTTCTGCTAGGTACAGTGCGATTTAGAAATTGTGTTTCTCAATTCCTCACTATCCCCGCCTCCCCGGCTCTCTGTTGTTGCAGGAGGATCAGAGTAGCACAGACAAAAGTGATGACCTGGTGAGGGTTTTGAGAGAACTGACTGTCGTGCAGAGGAACATTGCCAACTTGCAAGTGGAGTTACAAGGAAGAAAGGTGATGTGTTGATGTCCAGTTGTTAGGCTCTATATGTTTGCACCAGTTCCACACCATGCTAGCGCTTTCATAATTTTCCACATAGTGTTATATTTTTCAGAGTAAACTGTTTCATCATGTACTTTATATTCGGGTCTGATTATGATTTTTTTGTTTAATGTGCCAATTCACACTTGGGTTGCTCATGAATGGAGATTCTAGGAAGAAATTAGACTTCCAGGGAATTACAGCATTTTGGGGAATACATTTGTCCATAGCAGATATCTACATTTTAACAGTTAGGATGAGCACTTCTTTACCATGAACGCCTTTTCTCTTCTAATTCAAAATTTGATTTTATCACATGATAAATCTGGTAGTGGTAGATACCCACACTTAGGAACTATGTCTATGCCCTATTTATGGGTGTGGAGAAATAAAATAATTCTGTTTATGCTAGTACCCATAAGCTTTCCACCATGCCATTTTTCAATAGTGCCATATCCATTTACACCTCTTT
>OAMR01000339.1:1187851-1199133 GCA_900205405.1 Echinochloa crus-galli
CCCGTCCGGCCGGCCAACCGCCCCCGACCTCAGGCGATGGCGGCGGCGCAGCAGAAGCCGGCGAAGCGGCTGGGCGGGATGGCGGAGGCGCTCGCCATCGCCGCCGACCTCGGGTTCCCCGCCCCTCCCCCGCAGGTCCGTCGCCCCCCGCCCCGCTTGTGGCCATCCCCCGCCGCGCCTCCCCGATCTGTTCCGCCGCCTAATCCTGCCGCCCAACCACCTGGTGCCGTTTGACCACATCGCGCTGCAACCAGATCCGACCCTCCCGGTCCCGGATTCCGGCTCATTTGGGAAGCGCAAATTGTAGGGTTTAGTTCGCCGGAGTGGCGGCTCCTGGAGAGCTGATTGCGGGAAGGATTGTGAAATGTAGGTTTGGGGAGTAGCGTTGGTGCCGAAATCGGCTCATGAACTGCGTGATCTCGTGTTGTTGGGGGTGGGTTTAGTTTAGCATTTGGGTGGCTTAAGTGAGGATTGGGTAATCTTGCAAGACTCGTAGAGTAGCACTACAATTCGGATGATCCACTATCTAGAGTTCTTCAAGTTGTGGAAGTATGCCATCTTAGAACATAATGTGAATATGCTGAAATTTATAAGGATATGAATGAGCGCCGTGTTATGCTATATCTGTTCGGTTTATCTTAGATTAGTCGTACAAAATTCAGTGTTTTATGCCGTGAATATGGAATCTGCACTGGACAGTTGTAATTGCAAAGTTCAGGTGGTCACTGCTCACCATGGTTTTAAAGATGTAGCTAGGTTAAAAGGCGTTCCCAGAATTCTTGGGACGCGTTATTGCCCTTGAAACCACCGGTCGGCCTTCTGAATTTCTGCTAGGTACAGTGCGATTTAAAAAGTGTGTTTCGCATTTCTTCATCCTCACTATCCCTGGCTCTCTCTTGTTGCAGGAGGATCAGAGTAGCACAGACAAAAGCGATGACCTCGTGAGGGTTTTGAGAGAACTGACTGTCGTGCAGAGGAACATTGCCAACTTGCAAGTGGAGTTACAAGGAAGAAAGGTGATGTGTTGATGTCCAGTTGTTAGGCTCTATATGTTTGCACCAGTTCCACACCATGCTAGCGCTTTCATAATTTTCCACATAGTGTTATATTTTTCAGAGTAAACTGTTTCATCATGTACTTTATATTCGGGTCTGATTATGATTTTTTTGTTTAATGTGCCAATTCACACTTGGGTTGCTCATGAATGGAGATTCTAGGAAGAAATTAGACTTCCAGGGAATTACAGCATTTTGGGGAATACATTTGTCCATAGCAGATATCTACATTTTAACAGTTAGGATGAGCACTTCTTTACCATGAACGCCTTTTCTCTTCTAATTCAAAATTTGATTTTATCACATGATAAATCTGGTAGTGGTAGATACCCACACTTACAGGAACTATGTCTCTGCCTTATTTATATATGGGTCTGGAGAAATAAAATAATTATGTTTATGCTAGTACTCATAAGCTTTCCTGCATGCCATTTTTCAATAGTGCCATATCCATTTACACCTCTTTTCTTTCAGGGCTTAAGTTTTGATTCTATGCATTATCATTAATCGTATTCATGGAGTTTTGTTTGCACAGGATGATAAAAACATTGCTCATTTGACGCATGTTAGTGAGATGGAAAAGAAGTGTGAATCTTTGGCCAGAATAACTGCTATTTTGAAAGATGTTATTCAGAACAAGGTAACGGAAGTCATATGTTTTTTATTTTTTCTTTTCTTTTCTTGCTTTCTTCTTTTCTTGAGGATTGAGGTTTGCTGTTTGGGTCAGATGTGTTGAGAAAAGTTGCATATGCATTAGCCAATTGTATATGATCGACATATCTAAATTGTAGCTGTTTTCTAACAGGATCGCATTATTGCCCGGCTGCAACAACCCTATTCCCTTGATTGCATACCTGTTGAAGCTGAATACCAGGTATTTTTTCTTGATGTTCTCCTCGTTTTTCTATAGCGACATGCCATGCATGAGCATGTTGTCTTACATCTGCTTAAGCATAATGAAAGACATGGTTGCTTAATGTTCCAATTCTTCTCAGAAACAATTCTCAGAGCTACTTCTGAAAGCAGCCAGTGACTATGGGGCATTGACAGCATCAGTTGGCGATTTCCAGTGGAGCCAAAACTTTAGGGAGTCACCTGCTGTCTGGGGGGTAAGATGAAAGTATTTGTTCTAATAAATTAAATTAGCAGTCATAAGAAATTAATCCTCTGAAGATGCTTTCCACTTGGACAAATATATACATGCCACGATTGTCATGTTTAGAGATCACATACTATTTATCATGCATCATGTCAGGATTACAGTGCACTCTGTTGTGCATTGTGGTGATTGACTAGCCTTACAGCAGCTCAATTTTTTTTTGTACATGTCCTATTTGTCATTAGTCATAGGCTCAATTGCTCTGTTTATCTTCATGAAGGAAATGCTGCGACCGATTCCTGCTGCGCTTGCTTCCTGCACCCGGTTCTTTGAGGCCATGTCCGCCATGAGGGAATCCTTCTCAACTCTTCAGAAACTGCGTGTTGGCCATTCCTCTCTATCAATGACCCCAAGCGGTTCTGATGATTCAAAGTTCTTGACGCCCCCTCAGTGGAGAGATAGCTCAATGCTAGATTCCTGGAAGCAGGTGGATGACATCAACCCTGAGGGCGATGGTCTGGACAGCATGAACCAGAGGAGGTTGTCATGGCCGTCCTCCATCAAGAGGGACCCATAGGTCAACACTGATCACCCATCGAACTTATGTCCCTGTGTTGTATAAATAGGATGCCATCGTGTGTAGTTTGTCTTTGATTCTCTGTTCTTTCTGTCCGATTGCTTGGTTCCATTTGACATGTTGAGTTAACTGACAAATGATGTTAGAAATGTTCTGTAAGTTTCTTACTAAAAGAATGATATTATGGCAAAATCCAATGTTTGTATACTGATACACTCTCTGCTGTCAAGGATCAGGAACATGCGCAATTTATCTAGCATATCTGACAGCTGAGTTCATCTCTGGAAGATATGTCACGAAAGGGACCCTGGATATATGTGATATGCGTGAAAAAGATGCAGATTCAGTAATATGTGCTATGTTTTTGAGTCCGTAAAGCATCACTTCGCTGAAATAATCACGTGCCAAATTGCATCAACTTCTGAGGGCAGCAAGATTAAATTTGATACGGACATCTTGTGTCGATTTGCTCCTAAATCCACCGCATCCTAAATCCGGTTCCTCATCTTTGCAAAGAAAACTTCTCCACATTGTGTCAATTTACTCGGTGAGCCATTCCTTTGCTGGGAAGATCATCAAGTGGAAAATGGGTTGTTATCGTTAACTGTTGAGTTATATATCTGCCAGAAAAATACACGACCTCAGCTTGCCAGAGTTGCCACAATTCTCCACTTCAGTCTTGTATTGTTCTGACAGACATAGAACTCAACACTTCCTTTCTCATGTCATGCAACAGGACCGAAGGCCACCATTCAACAGTTACTTTGACGTTTACATCTCTTAACAAAAGAAAAGCAACAGGGACCCTGACGCAGTTTCTTTTACTACGGACTAGAGAATTAAGGTAATATGATGCAATGCTCATTTAGGCCCAGTAGCCCGAGTGCGGCCTGGTTTGGTTTTGCACATCAGCAGAAGGGAGATTCAAATATGGAAACTGGTAGGAAGATTAAATCAATAATATTTGTCAAAAACCCTCTTCCCTATTTTGAAAACCCTCTTGTATAATTACTAGGAGGAAGACTGGTTTTCTGCTACACTAGAACTCTATAGCCAGTATATTCTAGTTCGAAGTTGAAATGATCATAGCGTGTCATGGATGAAAACTACAATCAAACAATTCATCAAATGTTTTGGTTGATTGTTAGTTATCTATAAACATGTTAATCAGATTAGGCCACATGTTAGTGGAGTGAATTTGCTACTTATTACTCAAGGAAGCATGTTCCTGATGTTTTAAGATCCTGTCAGGTAACTGAATTTCCTTTTCTGTAGATCACAATCAAATCTGATGTTATTATGCCTTTTGTTTTTGTACAAGTTTCGCTTTCTAATCTGAGGCACTAGAAAAGTTGGACTATCTAGGGATATATTTATCATTGTTTAGAAATTCAAGGCTAAAGTTTACCGCCACAAAGTTTTTCCGCATTAGTATTTCTTTGTTTAGAAACGATGATGAACTCAGGAGAAAGAGACAGACAGACAGACAACAAGATGCTACAGCTGGGCCGAGGTGGACCAGGGCTTTGACGGAACGTGGGCCCAGGCCCACAGGCCCGGCCTGTTAGGAGTGCCACAGCCACCACGGGAATCCTATATGGCTTCCGGAAGTTTTTTTAGCTAGATGACTTCCAATGTTTGAGATCCGTGCACATCATATGAACGAACCAGATTACTACAGAAGAAGAGCCAGCAACGATGAGAGAAGTGCACGTGGACAGCTGGCGCCTGGCGGTACGTAGCTGCATGCATGCATGCGCTGCGGTTCTATTAGATTTCAATCTTTAATTTCAATTTTCTTTCAAACCGTAAATTATTTTTCAAATCCGTTTAAACCATGGTATTCGTTAGAATTTATACAACAAAACAAGATCCAATATATTTTATATTTTTAAATAGTTTTTTAAAATCAACATTTACCAGAAACTAGTTCAACATTGGTAATATACTATTTCAACATTTCTTAGAAAATGTTGAATTAGTTTTATATAAATGTTGAACCAATATTGTTAAAATGTTGAATTAAGTTCCCATAGACAAAAAGTCCGGGTCGCCCCGCAGCTTGATGGGCCATCCTTCATTAGTTCCTCCCCGCACGAGCTTGGTGCCTTGGTGGGCTCGATGGGCTTGTAAGCCAACTCTGTTAAAAAGTGCACGGCTACCACCACTTCTATACTCCATCAGTAAAAACTCCCCCAGCTACTTACTGTTCATCTCCTTCGCCGATTCTCGCAAAATCTCCTCCTCGTCCCCCTTTCCCCACCGCCAGCATGAAGTCCGAAAATTGCAAGCTCATGGCGACCTGGAATTCGCGCTGATTCTTCCGTATCCCTCCCCTGTCTCTACCCCGCGAGATAGATCTTCTTCGCGCATCGCGCGGAGTAGTCCGAGCCCGAGCCCTGCGCCCTACGCCTACGGCGTTGTTGCTGTGGCCGCCAGTGAAGCCGCCGCCGGCCAGGGGCAGGTAAGGTGAGGTGGCCGGCCAGCACTTCTCCGACTTGCCGCGATCTGCTTGCGCCGTCTGAGCGTTTCTTGCCCCGCAGCATGGACGCCTGCCATCCGTTCGACGGAATGCCTCCGAGGAGAAGGGGCGGGAAGGGCGAGAGGGGGGCTGAGCTTGGCGGCATTGACCACATCGGCGCCCTCCCGGACGATGTGCTTCACCGCATCCTCGGCCTATTGCCAGCCCATGAGGCCGTGCGGACAGGTGTGCTCGCCCGGCGCTGGCGCCACCTCTGGAAGTCAGCCACGGGCATGTGCATTGCGTGTGGTGATTTGGGTGAACCAGCACCAGCACCAGCATCCGTGAAGAAAGTTCACGATTTCGTGGAACGTTTGCTGCTCCTGCGCAGAGACTCTCCTCTTGATACGTGCAAGCTCATGTTTTCGCGTTTCGATGAAGAAGACATGCCCCTCATCAACCTTTGGATCCGGCAAGTTCTAACGTGCAAGGTTCAGGAGCTCATCCTAAATATTTATCGGTTTTGTGGGGATGATGTGTTTGGGCTTGAGCTGGACGAACTGCCTCTCATCTCCCCGTACCTGACAAGGCTAGAGCTTTGTAATCTAAAGCTCAGCGATGGTTTCCTTGACTTTTCCAACTGCCCGGTGTTGAAAGAACTTGAGATTCACAGCTGCGATCTCGCTAATGCTAAGATGATCTCATCGGAATCTCTGGAGTATCTAGACATCAATGGTGACTGCTATTTCAATCTGTGTTCTCGCACTTGTGTTTATGCCCCAAATCTTGTTTCACTGGACCTTGAAGTCCGTGAAAGTGAAAACCGGACTCCTATGCTTGAGAGAATGCCGTCCTTAGTAGATGCAGTTGTCACAATTCGTTATTCTGTATATGACATTTGTATGCACACCAAGTTTGGGGATTGTGATGACGAGGACTGCTTTTCTTGTTACGGGGTAGATGGTGATACCAACAACTGCCTGCTTCTCCATGGTTTATCAGAAGCAGAGAATCTGACCCTTATATGTGACATTGATATGGTACACTTACAATTCAGATCATCATGTCTTCAATAATTCGTTATTCTGAATATTTTCTTTTAGAAAAATAATTATGTCTACAATGCTGACGTGTTCATCTTTTCCATGTCCAGTTTATTTTCAGAAGGGACTTGAAATGGTGCCCTGTATTTAACAACTTGAAGACTTTGTTACTCAACGAGTATTGGTGTGTGCCTACTGATTTCAGCGCACTATCATATATGATTGAACATTCACCAGTTTTAGAGAAGCTCACTCTTGCAATATCATCTGAGGTTTGCATTTTATACATGTGCAAGTGCAACTGCTGCATTTTGGAACTGTGATGAATTGTTGGTGAGTGTTGGCAATATCTTTCCATTTTCTACAGGGACCTAAAAGTAAGCCTTTTGTTTTTGTACAAGTTTCGCTTTCTAATCTGAGGCACTAGAAAAGTTGGACTATCTAGGGATATATTTATCATTGTTTAGAAATTCAAGGCTAAAGTTTACCGCCACAAAGTTTTTCCGCATTAGTATTTCTTTGTTTAGAAACGATGATGAACTCAGGAGAAATACTAAACTTTTATTTGGTGTAACCTTTTATTTGAAAAGTGTACGGCCCATAGTACATACATTTATTTCCACTTGTTGAACATTTACAAAAACTAGCCACTCAGTTTTAAGGATACAAACAGCAAATGTTGATTAAACTATTCCAATTTCAATTTGGCTTACTTTGTTTACTTGGTGGCTTCTGTATCCATATCAGACTAGAACTGTGTATAATATGGACTCTGATTCTTGCTATGGGTGTGGAAACAGTCGATGCTTTCTCTCGAACGCGCAGGAGAACTGCGCATCATTATATTAAGAAGAATTAAACAGTCGGATGCCATTGCTAGAAAACTAAAGTAACACTGACGTTGAGCAGACATTGAGTAATATAGTAGGAACCATTCGAAATGGTAGATGTCGAAATAGTAGGAACCATTAACGTTTTGTTGTTTCTCCATTTTAGTAGATCATATTAGGAATAATTAAATAATATATGGTTTGGTGAAGCGAAATTCATTTGTGCTGAGGTCTATTACTGTATCTCAAGTTCCTTAGCCAAAATTTCGTGTTCTGGTTTCAGATTCGTACAAGTTTGAATTTGATGAGTAGAAGGCTTGGACCAGATGGATCTGCTACACTAAATTAGTACCGTAAGAAATTCAAGCTTGAGCTCCATGATGGGAAGTGACAAGGCTACCATGGAAGTTTCACTTGTAGGAACAGCTTGGAACTCAGCAGTTGTTTCAATCAATTAGCTAGACTTGGTTTGCCACGCTATGTTGTTTCTCAAAACTCTGTTGTAACAGAGGGTTAGTATATATTATCCAAGTTATGCCGGTTTCAGAATTGCTGGCATTATATATGACTCATTCACTCTTGCAGTCTTCCTTCTTCTGCCATATCTTGTGCAGATGAACAGACGGTTTCCATTGGGTTCAGTGTGTTTCTTTCCTTTTGTACAATTGTACATCTTGCTTCTTTTTCATTTTTCTTTGTAAAATGAAATAGCTGAGCTCTAGTCCGACGCCGTCCCAGGGTTCAGCGAGTTGGCTTTAGACATTGTTCAGCTCTTCAGCTGGAGAAGGCGAGTATATATCGACACAGATTGGTTAATGGAAAATGCAAGAAAATGGAGGTACAGAAAGAATGGCGGGGGAGCGGCCTGACACGTTCATCACGCATTTTCTTTCCGTTTTTTTTCTAAACAAAACCGGCACACCATGGTGCCCGTTTTCATTGCCACGAGGAGATACAACAAAGTACCGTGGAGGCAACATGTTCTTCAAACATGAGTTCTGAGGTTGATGATGCATGTCCATACCGATCTGTCACTGAGTGCAAAAGCCACATCACCCTGGCCGTATCGCAAATGCCACAACCGTCTATGCCCTGAGCACACAGATCCACCGAAATATTCACAACGCGGATGATTGTTTTTGGCCCGTAGATCGCCATCACTTTGATTCTGGAGGATCAACTGATTTGCACAAATAGGACGGCTCGATGAGATAATACTTACGAACTCGCAGATGTTAAAAATGTACTAATCATATGAATAATCATGGTTGAACAACTATTTTCTTGGGTGCGGCCATGTGTCACTTCACTTACCATACACACCGTACCCTTCTATCACCTAATGGCACATAAAGCCCACCTTTATTAGTAAGATGTCCGGAGAGATCAGTTGCAGCATGACAGATAGACAAAACTGATGATATCACCTGCTTATATACATATTCGAAACTAAAAGAAGCCATAAATCCTAAATTGGGCATCAAAGTTCAATTCTGATTGCACCATCATGTTTCTTATGATATGATCTTTAAAAAAATTCCTTCACAATATTTGTTGAATTTTTTTAAGAACATTTGTTGATCAAGATGGAAGATTTTTTATGAGATATGCAAATATGGAACAAATTCTACAAACACATTGAACAAGAAAACTGTACACAACATCGAACAAAAACTTATAAACTTCAAAACAAATAATTATATTTTACTCCAAAAATATAGTTTCCAATTTCCATACATGCTTACTTAATGGAATTAATGATTTTCACCACACTTAGTTCAAGCAGAAACTCCATAAACAAAATATTGTTGAAGATACCTTTTTTGCTTAATGTACGGAGTAGAAAATAGCTGTCCTGTAAATATCAAGAAAACTTTGAAAAGGTTTTGTAGCAGCTATAATTAGGAATTGAGTTTCCTTAAACTAGATACTAAACTTTTATTTGGTGTAACCTTTTATTTGAAAAGTGTACGGCCCATAGTAGATGTCTTCAGAGACATGCTATAATTGGGACATAAAACCTTGTTTATACCTTCTGCCGATTCTTTCCAATTTGTTTGTTATTTGGTGTGAAATATATATCGTATTAGCTTCTAATTGATCTAATTACTGTTCGATGCGTGGTGCTCAATTTGGAGTTTTCCTGAAAAGTGTACCATAGTAGATGTCTTCAGAGACTATTTGAAGGGACGAAGGGTGTTCTCTATTCCGAACACAAATTGGAAAGGGCATTACATTTTGTGAAAGAAAAGAGCTAAAAGCTTTCTGGATGCACGTTTGAAAGTGTCTTAAAGTTTAGTTATGTGGAGGTGCTTTCCTGAAAATGCTGACAGTAACTTTTCAATTGTAATGAATATTCAGTGTGTTTGACCTTTACAGTGCCTGATAAACTTTTTTCTTGAAATATATCTGTCATTGTTCTGTTGAACATGTTACATCCCAAATTCCATCGATATTGATGATGGTCACGGGCAAAATTGGTTCGGATTATTATTTTTTTTGAGAATAATTGGTTCGGATTAATTGGATCCATTTCTTCCACTGCCCTGCGACGCGAAATTCGGCCCGGCCCACAACTTCCAATTGGGTCATTGTTGGCACTCCTTACGGCCTACAGATAAATCCACAAGCGGACGGATACCGATGTAGCTTCACCCGGGAGTATTCCAAGGTATCGATTTCCACGGGGAATGGGAAGTGAACTAATTCTAAACTAAGTTGTCCTAGGTAGATGGAATGGATGGAGTGGATGAAATGGGTGAGGTGGATGACGCCGAAGAAAAGGAGAAAAGAGCGATAGGAGGGTAGAGAAGGTACGAGTCTGGTATTGAGGATCTTCTGACTAACTGGGCAAGACAACTCTTACAAGTACTTGCTTACTACGGGAAACAGAGCACCCAACACTTAGAAAGGGGTGAGAAGGGGTGTTGGTGAACAACCACAGAAGGCTCCTACGGCCGAGCCGGACATGGTGGACTACGTAGGCCGTATAGGGCTGTCACCACCTAACGGCTACCACACAACCGTGGACTAAGGCGCAGACAAAGCTAACCTCAAGTCTAGGCACCACGCCTACACTAGTCAGTTAGTACTTATCTACTTAAGAAAGATAAGCCCCCAAGCAGAGCAACCAGTATACAATTATACCAAGTAACTAAGCATTGAATGAGGAACAGGCAAGCAAGTAAGAGTAAGAACTGATGCTCAATTAATCAGAGAGAGATACAAGAGTTACCAGACACGACTCGGATGACACTCGAAGCAGAGCTGCATCCGTAGAGGTACAGGTGGAAGAGGGGCCAACACTCCGGCTCCTCTCCGGCACGCTCACCTCTCCTCTCTCCCTATATCCTAAGTGTGGAAGTGGCAGCGCTTCGCTAATGCTTCTCTTCTCTTCTGGTGTGTGTTTACAGGTGCTGGAGGGTCCTATTTATAGCAAGGAAGGGCTGTGAAAGAAGGAGTAGTGCCCACGGGACCTCAGGGGCGGTTCCGGGTGATTCGGGCGAACGGTGCGGGTTTGGCCGAACTGGTCGGTTCGGCCGAATCATCCAGTTCGTCCGAACCACCAAGTTTGCACCGCCTTCGCCTCCAATGCTCCAGATGGCTTCCCCACGTTGGTTCTAGGTCGGTTGTGTGGGTTCAGGCGAATTAGGGGCTTCGGCCGAACTGGGCCTGGGCCTCTGCTGCGTTCCGGTGCACCGTCTTCGTGTTGATGGCAGCCTTGATGGTTCATCCAAGCCCAAGGTTCTGATGGATTGCATGTCTTTGTGTCGTAGCACGCTCCAAGGTCAAGGATGAAGTTCGGTCGAATCCTGAGATTCGTCTGATCCCATCGTTCTGGATGAGTTTTGCCTCAACTCTAGTCATTCACCTCCTCGAATCAAATAAACAACAAAACTTGTGGAAATGGTTAGAAATAAGCCCTATAGCTATGGTGCATTGTTCCATTGTATTCATTTTATACTCGGTTGGAGGTCGGGAATCAGGCCATAACAACCGCCAACAAGCTCCCCCAAACTTAGACCTTTGCTCGTCCTCGAGCAAAGATAGATACTTAGGCTCGGTGGATCAGGAGTTGCTACAATGCCAATATCTTTTGCAAGTACTCTATATGCACAACTACTAATCTATAATACTAGAATTATTGGCTAAGCTTTTAACTCACCTTTTTACCCATGGGGCTTATAGCAATCTCCTTATCTTGGGTGGTTGAAAGG
>OAMR01000339.1:1200238-1217860 GCA_900205405.1 Echinochloa crus-galli
TGGCATGCTTTTCTTTTTCTCATTTCTTTTTGCCATGCTCTTTGGCATGCTTTTATTTTTTTCTCTTATTTTTGCATAGCCCATGTCTCTATCAAGGATATTGGAGAGGAGGATCATAAAACATGGAGCCTTTATTTTGTGGATGAATGATGGGAAATGGTTGCTAACTCCCAGTGTAGGAATTGCAAGTGAGAGGTGGTGTGTACGTGAATCTCAATCTTTAAAGTATGAAAGTTTCACCCAAAGGTCACAAAAATTTGACAAACTAAGATAACAAGCAGCATATGAGTAGAAATTTTGACTAAGCTTAGCATATGGCTCTGGTAGGCATTTTCGACCAATGAGGAACTTCTCTTTTTTTTTGAAAATAAATTCATTTGAGATTTTTACCTTACTACGAGCAAGAGCAAAAACTTAACCACAGTCTCACTACATCATTCCTCACAACAACCTAGACTTCGAATGAAGCATGTGCTCCCACAAGGTTTTCAGGTTCATTTTACTCATGCCAATTAACTTAAGCACTAATAGAGTAACAAGTTGTGAACAAGGTACTTGCAAGATATATGACAGAGCAACTATTCATCATTTCCAAGGTGAGAGGCATATGATTCATTTCATGCATAGTTGGGAGTTGTTTATTCAAAAGCAAATATTGATATAGAACAACTCATTCATGGTATGAAAGAAAACCAAGAACTAAGTGGTTTATACAAGGTTCACATGTTGAAACGTGGTAACAGAGAGAAACCAAATTGAGGGGAGTAAGGAGTGCAAACCAGCGTGTGTGTGTGAAGTGGTTGAGTCAGGCTGGTTTGGCTGAACCAACCAGCTCGCCCGAACCAAAAGGCTCGGTCGAACGGGTTGTCATGCGTGCTCTGGTCCTGTTTCTCCACTATGTCGTCCTGTACTCATGTAACATCTGTTAAATTGGGCATTCTCTGACTGGCTCAACTGCACCAGTCAGAGCATTATTCAGACAATTCAAACTATGATTTTTTTTATTCATCAAGCTAAATTTGGGAAAACAAATATTGGAAGGGAAATAAAGAGAGCACCTCCTAAACAATGATTTAAGCAAAGGGAAATTGAAATGGGAAATAAAATTAAACTAATGGTGCTCTACTCTATATGTGGATTTGCCCAGAAAGATTGTTTCATTGAAAATTATGGGCAAAGGTCTAGGACCAGCTTTAGATCTCTAAAAACTCGATGACATCTAAGTCTTCGAGTGGTGGCGGTTCGGGTTCCAGAAAAATCTTCAATCACTGTCCATTAACCTTGAAAGTATTTCCATCTTCATTTTGCAAGGTAATTGCTCCGTGGGATGAGGTGTTGATCACTGTGAATGGGCCATCCCACTTACTCCTAAGCTTTCCCCGACCGAAAAGCTTTACGCGAGAGTTGAAAACAAGGACCTTATCTCCCGGCTTGAATGTCTTAATCTTGATGCGTTTGTCATGCCACCTCTTTGTTCGTTCTTTGTATAGCCGGGAGCTATGGTATGCTCTCTCTCTCTCTTCGTCTATCTCTCATTTCGTCTAGCTCTGCTAGCTGAATCCGCCTCCTAAGGCTAGCTGCTGGGAGATCCATACCCCACTTCTTAATGGCCCAATGAGCTTTAAACTCCATCTCTACTGGTAAGTGACAGGTTTTGCCATAGACCAGTTGATATGGGGTCATCCCAATGGGTGTCTTGTAAGGTGTGCAGTATGCCCACAGTGCATCCGAGAGTTTCTCCCTCCAATGTTTACCCATCTCATTCACGGTCTTTTGCAGGATATTCTTGATTTGCTTGTTCGATGTTTCTGCTTGACCGCTAGTTTGGGGGTGATAAGGTGTAGCTACATTGTGCTGCCCCCCCAAACTTGAAAGGTACTTACGGAAAGTTGAGTCAATGAAGTGGGAGCCGCCATCACTAATGACTATCCTAGGAACGCCGAAACGAGGAAAGATAGTTTCATGAAACATTCGTCTAGCGCTCTTGGAGTCAGCAGCAGCACAAGGCAGGGCTTCCACCCACTTAGAGACATAATCTACGGCCACCAGGATGAACTTATAACCCTCTTAATTGGGGAAAGGACCCATGAAGTCGATTCCCCAAACATCAAATATTTCTACTTGAAGGTTACTTGTAAGTGGCATGGCGTCTCTAGTGCTTATATTTCTGTGTTTTTGGCAACGCCGACATCTTCTGATAAACTCCTTAGCGTCCTCATACATGTTGGGCCAGTAGAAACCCCATTGCCAAACCTTAGCATTGGTTCTAAACGCACCATAGTGACCTCAATATGGAGCTACATGGCATCTTTCTAGGATCTTGTATGCCTCATGTGCGGGTACACACCGTCTGAGGAGTCCATCACTACATATCCTGAAGAGATACGGGTCGTCCCACAGGGGGAGTCTGCTCTCATAAGCCAATCTTTTCCTATTTTCTCCCGGTGGAACGTATCCTGACACCATGTAGTTCACTATATTGGTGTACCATGGATCCGAGGTGGTGACCTTAAGGAGCGTGTCATCCCGTAGATAATCGTTGATTGGAAGGTCAGACGGGACTTGCATCCGCGACAAATGGTCTGCTACTGAGTTCTCTACTCCTTTCTTATCTATTATCTCAATGTCAAATTCTTGGAGTAGGAGAACCCAACGGATGAGTCTTGGTTTTGCATCCTTTTTGGTCAGAAGGTACTTCAGAGCAGCATGGTCTGAATAGACTATGACCTTTGTCCCAACTAGGTAGGACCGGAATTTGTCTATAGCAAACACAACTGCTAAGAGTTCCTTCTCCATGGTTGCGTAGTTGAGCTGAGGGCCAGAGAGCATTTTACTAGCATATGAGATAGCATAGTGCTTCTTGTCCTTAGTTTGGCCCAAAACAGCCCCTACGGCATAGTCGCTCGCATCACACATGATTTCAAATGGGATGCTCTAGTCGGGAGGCTGGATGATGGGAGCGGAAATGAGTGCTTTCTTAAGGATATGAAAGACGAAAGGGGCGTCCTTGGCTAAGAGATTGGTCAATGGCCGGGATATCTGGGAGAATTTTTTGATAAAGCGCCTATAGAACCCGGCATGGCCAAGGAAACTACGAATCCCCTTAACGTTGGTAGGAGGTGGAAGTTTCTCGATCACTTCTATCTTCACTCTATCTACCTCGATTCCACGTTCGGACACCCTATGTCCTAGAACAATCCCTTCTCGCACCATGAAATGGCATTTTTCCCAGTTTAGGACGAGGTGTTTTTCTTGACATCTCTGGAGGACCTTATCCAGGTTTTTCAGGCATTCGGTAAAGGTCTTCCCATAAACCGAGAAATCGTCCATGAACACTTCCATAATCTCCTCAATCATATCAGAGAAGATGGACATCATGCAATATTGGAAGGATGCGGGTGCGTTACACAACCCGAAGGACATCCGCCGATAGGCGTACGTCCCATAGGGGCATGTGAACGTGGTCTTACTTTGGTCATCTGGATGGATTGGAATTTGTTGATATCCAGAATAACCGTCAAGGAAGCAGAAGAAAGACTGTTTGGCTAACTGTTCAAGCATCTCGTCTATGAACGGAAGGGGGAAATTGTCTTTCTTAGTAGCCTTATTGAGTCGACGATAGTCGATACACATACGCCAACCAGTGACGGTGCGCTGAGGGATGAGCTCATTCTTGTCATTGTGCACAACCGTCATTCCTCCCTTCTTAGGAACTACTTGAACGGGACTAACCCATTCACTATTGGGGACAGGATAAATGATCCCTGCGTGGAGGAGTTTGAGGACTTCCTTTTTCACAACCTCTCTCATGGCATTGTTTAACCATCGTTGAGGTTCCCGCGACGGTGTTGCTTCAGAATCGATTGGGATGCGATGGCTACAGAGATTAGGACTGAT
This sequence comes from Echinochloa crus-galli, assembly GCA_900205405.1. Lineage (NCBI taxonomy): Eukaryota > Viridiplantae > Streptophyta > Magnoliopsida > Poales > Poaceae > Echinochloa > Echinochloa crus-galli. The sequence continues at coordinate 1,204,136 of OAMR01000339.1, forward strand.
CCCTTTCAGATCTTGGAGTGAATATCCTAAGACTGATCGATTCTTCTCCAGGATAGTGAGAAGTTGTTGGGTTTCTACATCGGATAACTTATCACTAATGATCATTGAAGTTTGTTTATCCTCAAAGAGGAAGGCATACTTCAGTCCAGGGGGAAGAGGTTTAAGCTCGATTGGAGATGGTTTTGGAGTTTCGCTTGTGTCCAGCTCAATCGGAGGATGAATTTCTTCTTCCTCCGTAAAGAATTGGAGGTCTTCCTCTGGAATGGTTTGCTCTAGGTCTCTCAACGAAATTGACATGACCTCCTCTAGGGGACCAGGATCGGGGTCTGCCTCTACTGTGGTGTTCAAGGAATAGGAATACGAGACAGGGACAAGTTCTTTCCCGACCCTAAGCTCTACTAGCTGGTTTGTTGGTGTGTTCTCTAGGATTTTCATTATTGGCCTACCGATAAAGATAGAATGTGTGGAATCATTGGGTAGGTCAAAGATATGGAAATCCAGGAAAAGTTCAGGGTCATTAATCTTAACGGGTGTGACCCGCAAGATCCCTAAACAATCGAGGATCCTCCCCTGTGTGAACCTTAGACGTTTTTGAGATGATGACCATGGTTCATTGGGGAGTCGTGCTCGCACCAAGGAGCTAGAGATGATGTTGATTCCGAGGCTCGGGTCGTACCCGACTTCTCTGTCTATGCCCGTAACTTCACAGAATATCCTTCGAATTTTCTTGGGCATTTTGACAACCTCCGTTGAGGCTTCCGCCTCGTCTATCCATTCCCGACTCAGAACAGCAGAGAGACATCCTAAGTACTCCCTCTGATATTCTAAATCTTCCTTGTCGGGAGGTTGATCCTTTTGCTCTACACGTCGTTCAAATGGGAAACTTGTTGCACTCCCGATGTCATCGAATTCTAGAATATGGTTGTGGTTCGAAATGAGCTTCGGATTCTGATGGAATGGAAGAGCTAATAGATTTGGATTGTAGGTGTATAGGCTCTTCAGGTTCAGGCTGTTTCTCTTCTTCAGCGGGGAGTTCGTCATAGATTCCAGTGTAGGGAGTGTCATCTAGGATGCGTTCCAGTACTGTCCTCGCTTCACTAGGAGTCAAATGAGAGAATGACCCTCTAGAAGCGGAGTTCAAGAAAGTGGTGGCTAAGGGACAGAGGCCGAGGCTGAAATGTTGAAGAATGATAGGTTCTGGCAAGCCTAAGTCTGGTCCGAAAGCCAAGATTTGCTTGAAACGAGCGCACGCAGCTCCTATCGATTCTCCCTCTAATTGCATAAAGGTAAGAATTTCGATTCGGAGGCTTTACCTTGGAAACTGGGAAGAAATTTAGGCAGAATTTCTCTCTAAGGGTCTCCCAACTTCCTTCCATGTTACCGACAGCTAGAGAGTACCATTTCTTTGCTCCTCCCGTCAATGAGAACGGGAACAACTTCCATTTGAGCGTCTCTTGTGTCATGCCCGCAATGACGAGACACGAACAGAGTTGCTCAAACTCGCGCAAATGCGCGTATGGACTCTCAGCATTCGTTCCTGAGAACGTTTGCTCACGAACCATGGCTATGAAGCCGGGACGTAGCTCATAGCCGGGTGTGGATATGGATGTGATGATGGTGGTGGCTCCAAACAATCGCCCTTTGGAGCCGAATGTTGACGTAAGGTAAGAGTGGAATCCATATGGTGGATGGTGGTGGGATACACGGACAACTTGGGTTCGGAATCAGAACAGCTACCGTTCCCCGGCAACGGCGCCCACCATGGGGCTGTTGGTACTCCTTACGGCCTACAGATAAATCCTCAAGCGGACGGATACCGATGTAGCTTTCACCCGGGAGTATTCCAAGGTATCGATTTCCACGGGGAACGAGAAGTGAACTAATTCTAAACTAAGTTGTACTAGATAGATGGAATGGATGGAGTGGATGAAATGGGTGAGGTGGATGACGCCGAAGAAAAGGAGGAAAGAGCGATAGGAGGGTAGAGAAGGTACGAGTCTGGTAATGAGGATCTTCTGACTAACTGGGCAAGACAACTCTTACAAGTACTGCTTACTACGGGAAATAGAGCACCCAACACTCAGAAAGGGTGAGAAGGGGTGTTGGTGAACAACCGCAGAAGGCTCCTACGGCCGAGCCGAACGTGGTGGACTACGTAGGCCGTATAGGGCTGTCACCACCTAACGGCTACCACACAACCGTGGACTCAGGGGTTCGAAATGAGCTTCGGATTCTGATGGAATGGAAGAGCTAATAGATTTGGATTGTAGGTGTATAGGCTCTTCAGGTTCAGGCTGTTTCTCTTCTTCAGCGGGGAGTTCGTCATAGATTCCAGTGTAGGGAGTGTCATCTAGGATGCGTTCCAGTACTGTCCTCGCTTCACTAGGAGTCAAATGAGAGAATGACCCTCCAGAAGCGGAGTTCAAGAAAGTGGTGGCTAAGGGACAGAGGCCAAGGCTGAAATGTTGAAGAATGATAGGTTCTGGCAAGCCTAAGTCTGGTCCGAAAGCCAAGATTTGCTTGAAACGAGCCCACGCAGCTCCTAACGATTCTCCCTCTAATTGCTTAAAGGTAAGAATTTCGATTCGGAGGCTTACCTTGGAAACTGGGAAGAAATTTAGGCAGAATTTCTCTCTAAGGGTCTCCCAACTTCCTTCCATGTTACCGACAGCTAGAGAGTACCATTTCTTTGCTCCTCCCGTCAATGAGAACGGGAACAACTTCCATTTGAGCGTCTCTTGTGTCATGCCCGCAATGACGAGACACGAACAGAGTTGCTCAAACTCGCGCAAATGCGCGTATGGACTCTCAGCATTCGTTCCTGAGAACGTTTGCTCACGAACCATGGCTATGAAGCCGGGACGTAGCTCATAGCCGGGTGTGGATTGGATGTGATGATGGTGGTGGCTCCAAACAATCGCCCTTTGGAGCCGAATGTTGACGTAAGGTAAGAGTGGAATCCATATGGTGGATGGTGGTGGGATACACGGACAACTTGGGTTCGGAATCAGAACAGCTACCGTTCCCCGGCAACGGCGCCAGAAAGCTTGTTGGCACTCCTTACGGCCTACAGATAAATCCGCAAGCGGACGGATACCGATGTAGCTTTCACCCGGGAGTATTCCAAGGTATCGATTTCCACGGGGAACGAGAAGTGAACTAATTCTAAACTAAGTTGTCCTAGATAGATGGAATGGATGAGTGGATGAAATGGTGAGTGGATGACCGAAGAAAAGGAGGAAAGAGCGATAGGAGGGTAGAGAAGGTACGAGTCTGGTAATGAGGATCTTCTGACTAACTGGGCAAGACAACTCTACAAGTACTGCTTACTCGGGAAATAGAGCACCCAACACTCAGAAAGGGTGAGAAGGGGTGTTGGTGAACAACCGCAGAAGGCTCCTACGGCCGAGCCGGACGTGGTGGACTACGTAGGCCGTATAGGGCTGTCACCACCTAACGGCTACCACACAACCGTGGACTCAGGCGCAGACCAAGCTAACCTCAAGTCTAGGCACCACGCCTACACTAGTCAGTTAGTACTTATCTCCTTAAGAAAGATAAGCACCCAAGCAGAGCAACCAGTATACAATTATACCAAGTAACTAAGCATTGAACGAGGAACAGGCAAGCAAGTAAGAGTAAGAACTGATGCTCAATTAATCAGAGAGAGATACAAGAGTTACCAGACACGACTCGGATGACACTCGAAGCAGAGCTGCATCCGTAGAGGTACAGGTTGAAGAGGGGCCGACACTCCGGCTCCTCTCCGGCACGCTCACCTCTCCTCTCTCCCTATATCCTAAGTGTGGAGGTGGCAGCGCTTCGCTAATGCTTCTCTTCTCTTCTGGTGTGTGTTTACAGGTGCTGGAGGGTCCTATTTATTGCAAGGAAGGGCTGTGAAAGAAGGAGTAGTGCCCACGGGACCTCAGGGGCGGTTCCGGGCGATTCGGGCGAACGGTGCGGGTTTGGCCGAACTGGTCGGTTCGGCCGAACCATCCAGTTCGTCCGAACCACCAAGTTTGCACCGCCTTCGCCTCCAACGCTCCAGATGGCTTCCCCACGTCGGTTCTAGGTCGGTTGTGTGGGTTTGGGCGAATTAGGGGCTTCGGCCAAACTGGGCCTGGGCCTCTGTTGCGTTCCGGTGCACCGTCTTCGTGTTGATGGCAGCCGTGATGGTCCATCCAAGCCCAAGGTTCTGATGGATTGCATGTCTTTGTGTCGTAGCACGCTCCAAGGTCAAGGATGAAGTTCGGTTGAATCCTGAGGTTCGTCCGATCCCATCGTTCCAGACGAGTTTTGCCTCAACTTAGTCATTCACCTCCTCGAATCAAATAAACAGCAAAACTTGTGGAAATGGTTAGAAATAAGCCCTATAGCTATGGTGCATTGTTCCATTGTATTCATTTTATACTCGGTTGGAGGTCGGGAATCAGGCCATAATGACCGCCAACAGTCATCACCCACCTTGTGTCGCGTCTCCTCCCCAAATCCTATCCCCTCCCCGCCGGCCGCCGCCAAACCTTGTTCCACTTCCTCTCCGGTAAAACATTTGTAGCGCTATTGCAACAGAAAAACTCAGCAAATTCCTGCATATGTCGCCTGATTTGAAAACACCATGACCACATGTGTTCCGCAATTCCCCAACATCCACTCCGTTTCATTCCGACCACAGCATCCAAAGTGTGACAATTACGTACCTTCATCTGCAGCTCCTCTGGCATCAACCAAATGCAAGTAAATGCAAGTAAGAACTTCCGTTACGTTGGTGATCACATTGCAGCTAAGACTCCTGTTCGTGGGGGATGTACATGGCTCCTGTTCGTTTCATTGAGCTGCATGGTGAACACAAAACGAACCATACTTTCACATTTTAGGCCAGTCTCAGTGGGGGTTTCATAGAGAGTTTCATGGCATTAAATGTGCTGATGTATAGGAGAGAGAATGAAGAATTTCATGGTATGTGAGAGGAGCTTCATCATCATTAAACTCTTTTGGCACAATTACCTAATTTCTAGCCTAGGTAACCGTGTAGTGAAACTATGCACTAAGACTAGTAGCGTGCACGTGTGACACGCACATCTATAAAAAGCACAATAAATAAAAAAATATATATTCATAAAACTTAACTCATGGCACAATAATTTTATCCGACATTTAGCTATAACTAAATGTTGAAAAGATGAAAAAACAAGTAAATAAGACTCTTACTCAAGCAACATAAGTATAAAGTAGCACGTGACTTAGATAGCCAAATTAATAAAAATATATATTCAGAAACAATAATTTTATATTTATTTTACAACAAAGATGCTCATGCTAGCATCAGATGGGAAACACTCCTATCTACTTACCTTTTCGCATCTAAAGACAAGTGTAAGCATCAGTTCTTCTATCTAATTTTGTCTTGATCTCCATTTCCTCCATAGAACATCATCTCACATGAACCATATTAGCTATAGTCATACAATATATCCAATTTTAATCATAGAAATGACCGGATATATCTTATTCTAGTTTGATGCCACATCACTCAATTCCATACATGAAACTAACATGATCCAAAATATTCCATCATTTATGATAATTTGTGAACATCACTACATCACCCATGCCTAAGAACTAACTAAGGACGAATCCCACCTTTGGCAGATAGCTGGAGCCAAAGGACTCACAGCTCTTGGACAGGGTTGTGTGACTGGTTAGATTTTGGTCAGGTCTTACATTTTTGTTCCTTTGTAAGAGTCAGTTTTGGTGAAACCAGATATCCCCCACTCTAGCCCAAAGTGGGGTGATGTTGCGTTGTAACCGGGCTTTTTCCTCTCTTAGTACAAAGATGCGCAGCTCTCCTGCGTATTCAAAAAAAAACTATGTAAGTTGTACTAGAATCTGTAATTCCGTACTTGCAATTACAATGATAAAAGCTTTGTTAAATTAACAAAAACATATTATGTTACAAATGTCTAACATGAGGATGGCCACTTTTTCTCAAAATATTAAATCCATACCATCAATACAGATAAGATAAAATTATGGACATCAAACCACTCCTAAAGGAGAATAAAAAAGAAGAATATTAGATATCATGTATTCGAAATGATCTCTATGCAAATTGAAGTGTGCTACTTCCTTCTTGCTTTCTCTCGGTTTGCCCAATTTCTTGTTGGGAGTGCTGTAAGTTTTCCTAAATTCTTACAATTTATTTAAATTTCTTGTTGCCGGGGGGCTTGCCCCACGGTACTTGCTCAAAATTGAAGTGTGCTAGACTATCCAGATCAACAACAAAAACAACAAAAGGAAGCGTCATGGCATGTCTTAGTGCCTCTGCCTCTTGTATGATATATCACATTCTGAAGAAAAAAATATAAAACAAATCTTTAGTAAGCTAACAATCCAATAAGAAGTGTAGTATAAAAAAAGGATTGACAGAATTGAACTAAAAATATGAATTTGAACCTCTATACAAATGATGAACTGAGAAGCAACGGAATTCATTTCTTTAAAAAATTGAACAGGAGGTACTCAAGAAAGTGAAACATTTCATAACAGGCGAGTATGAGATCCATAAATTGCACTATTAAAAACCATTTTAGTTGTGTTAAGTTCCAAAAGTCAAAGTTATCTTTGTGTAACAATGATGCAAATTGGGCTAAATTCAAAGATAACGCACTAAAGGACATAATTCGGGGTCATTATATATGTACCAAATAGCTCTTAAGATGGAAGACACAGTTTCAGTAGTATCATCGTTGGTTTTTCCACTCATGCGTAAATACATATAAGCCTCACCTTCCAATCAAATGCCTAACCTCATTTTAATCTTTTGCGGTATTATTATGCTACTCTACCATGCCAGTACCTCCTGGTGAAGAAAACTAGCATCCCTGTACCCTCTTAATTAGCTAGAGATAATCAGAACTTGCCAAACTCACAATACATGTATGAAAGAAGCACACAATACCACAAAAGTGAATTTATATTCCTTTTTATTTCACCTCGAAGATAACAAAAGGATGCAAACTAACACAAAAATTTGTCATCTTTTGTACAGGTGTGTTTGACTTCCTTTGGTATCAGGAGATGACAATTGTATGTAGATAATTTGTGCTCAGCCTCCAAAAACAATTTGAAGGTTACTCATTGTATATTCCTTACCGTTCAAAATCTGTACATACATTGAACAATACTTTTTTCACACGTGACCATTTTGACTAGTAAATGTATTTTTCTTGGAAATGAAGCAAACTGCAACAGTAAACACTCTTTTTAATAGTTTTCTCCACTCAACTGTCAGAAAACAATAGTTCATTTATCAATGCAACTGAAAAAAAATCAAAAGTATTAACTCATCCCAGTTGTTCTTAATCTAAAAAAGAATATGTCCTAGAAACAAATAAATATTCTGTAGCAATAGAAAAATATGATTCTTACAACATGTCTCCTATTATTTAGAAAACCGAAGGCAGAGGAGCACAACTCCCAAAAGGGAGAAGTTCTATATATGAACCAAATAAAATAATAGAAGAAATGTGAAATTAAGAAGGCAAAGAGCATGCATTGACATCAAAATTGCTCTGTGAGCAGCTTGTTTTTTTTTTTGGATAGCTCTAGTCATCCTTGGTGTTGGCACTTCGTAAATATCAGCACTTTCTTGGAAATAAAAAAGCTTCAAAATATGCAAATCTTCGATTCTTCAATGGAATGAAAAGCTCTGCTAAAAATTTCGAGTGTAGGAAGTTTGCCTCTCCCTTCTCCTGCAGTTTTATGAACAACTCTATTATTCTCTTTATCCCCCTCATTGGTCAAAGGTAGAAAAAACATGATAATTAGGATGATGGCCCCCAAAACAATTTGAAGGTTTTATAAAAAACCCATCCTACAAGGCACAAAAAACATCTTACAGGGTGATCTCATGGGACATAAAGGCTTTTCTGATAAAAGGATCTCATGGATCAAAGCCATTCTCTCTTCTGGCTCATCTTCTGTGCTGCTTAATGGAGTCTCGGGAAAGCCTTTTAAATGTAAGAGGGGTGTGAGACAGGGTGATCCCCTCTCACCATTACTCTTCGTCCTTGGTGCTGATCTCCTGCAATCAGTCCTGAATGCCGAAGCTGCTTTGGGTAATATCAGGCATCCCCTGGGTGAGAGCTTTGGTGGTGGCTTTCCTGTAGTCCAATATGCAGATGACACTTTAGTGGTGCTCCCAGCAGATCTAGTTCAACTATCACACTTGAGGACAGTCTTGGAAACCTTTGCAATATCCACAGAAATGAAGTCAATTTTGAAAAATCATTTCTAGTTCCAATAAATGTTCAAGAGTCATGTTGGACTGGACTGACTCATGCCCTGGGCTGTCAATTGGGAAAGATGCCTTTCACTTATTTAGGACTGCCTTTGGGCACCACAAGGCCTTCTGTACAAGACTTTACTCCAATGTTGACAAGAATGGAAAAACATCTGATGGGTATCACTAGACATCTCTCTTTTGCTGGAAGATTGATCCTAGTCAACTCAGTTTACTCAGCTCTCCCAACCTTTTACCTATGTTCCCTAAAGTTGCCAGTTCAGATTCTTGAGCAAATAGATAAATATAGAAAACATGTTCTTTGGCATGGGGGTGACTTGAACAAAAAGGAGGATATCTGGTTGCTTGGAAACATGCTTGTCGCAGTAAAGAAGATGGAGGATTGGGTATCATAAACCTTAGAACTCAAAATGAGGCCCTTTTGCTGAAATACCTGCACAAATTCTACAACAAAGTTGATCTACCTTGGGTACAGCTCACATGGCAGCATCTGTATAGCAATGGCACCCCTCCACAGGAAAGAAAAGGTGTTGGCTCTTTTTGGTGGAGAGATGTCATGTCCCTAATTCAGAAATTCTTTATGATAGCCACTTGTTCTGTCAATATGGGCACTTCTGGCACTTTGGAATGACCTTTGGGACTTAGGCATCCTAAAATGGAAATACCCACAGCTGCACTCTTTTTCTAGAAAGAAAAGATGTTCAGTTTTGCAATTCAACTCTTGGAATGACAACAGATCTTTTCACCTCCCACTTTCACAAATTGCACTTGATCAGCTACAAGAACTCAGATCTGAAATAGTAGACTTGCATCTGAATGTCAACTTAGCAGATGGTGGACATACATTCGGGGCTCCAATGTTTTCACAAGCAAGAATGCCTATAACTGTTTGCAAGGTTCTTATCCAGCATCACCCCTCTTTAAATGGCTGTGGAAGTCAAGAGCTCAGAACAAACACAAATTCTTCTTCTGGTTGTTCCTTAGGAATAGACTAAATACAAGAGCTTTATTGCATAGGAAAAATATGTTCTTGGATTCCTACTCGTGTGCTCTTTGTGTGGAAAACTCTTCTTTCTCTGCCCCTTCAGTGATGCTTGCTGGACTTATTTGGGGATTCACTGGGATCATTCCTTGGGTTTTTAGCAGATGATTCTGTAGGCTAGAATTGCTTTTCAATCTGAAATCTTCAGAGAAATTTTCATTATAGGCTGTTGGGCAATCTGGTGCCATCGAAATGATATAATTTTTGATAATATTTCGCTCTCCTTTTCTTGCTGGAGAAGAACCTTTATCAGGGAGTTGAAAGCGGTTATCCTGAGGGCCAAACTGAATACTAGTGAGAAGATCAATATTTGGCTGAATAGTCTTCTGTAATTTTCATTTTTGACTTGGGCCTAGGGCCTTGTAAACTGTACATATCTTGTTCATATAAATATATAAAAAATATGGGTAGGGGCCTCCCCTGCCGATTCCCATAAAAAAACATCTTACAAAAATTATATAATTAAAAGTGCTTCTGGCAACCAATGTATTAAAATAATGTAGACTAAATTTACAGAGGTGATTAAACGTCCAAGAATTAAACCAAATGAAGGCTACATACAATGATGATCTTCGAATTCCCGTCGCTATGTTAACAAAGCTGAAAGCATGTTTTCAAATTACAAGACACACCTGCTAGCGATACCTCAGCAACATGAGCCAACAGAAAATGAAGGTACAAGAGGCTTGGAAGGTTCTACCACGTCATCATCAACCTAAATACTAAAACATTTATAGCTGAGCTAACCTCAAATTGAGGTATAATTTTAGAGATTTGAAACACATGCAGAACAGAGATATGCTAGCAGAAAAACCAATTTGTAACAGTGATCCAATTATCATATTCAAAATTAAAAGTCTAATTATTGTCCTAGACAAGGCATGCACCTTTTTTTAGGGCAGACATGTACCTTATTAAAAAACAGAGGATATCACCATCATATGCTTCTGAGGGCATTCAGGGAGCCACCAAATACAGCAGAAAGGGGATCAGAATCATTTACATTCTAGCATCCAACTGGAATCCTGACTCCATTTATACTATTTGGTGAGATAAAATTAAAATCCCACCCAATCATCGAGTTCTTGTGGTGGTCCTACAAAGTGTCCAATGCACACATGGCAAAAATCTAGCATCCAGCACAATATAACGAGGAAGTAAAAAAGTAATGCAATAAAAAACTGGGAGAAAATAACCATGAGATTAGAGATTCTTCCATAGCCTAGAAAACCATATTGTTGCAAATTTTAATAAAACCCTTATCAAATTTTGTGTAGCTAGGACACCTTGACATGCAGTATGCTAATAAAACCTTATCAAAGTTTGTGTAGCTAGGAGACCTGGACATGCAAATTATAAAAAAATGATAGATTCAACTTCATATATGATTGTTGTTAATTGCAAGACAGTCAAACTACTTCTACACCTCGGGGAAAGATATTCGATACTCTTCAGTCTTCACAACAGACTTTCAGTGAGGGCAAATAACAACTAATGATCAACAAAGACTACAATGCACAGTTCACACTGCAAACATCACCAATGGATTGCTAATCACCTACATCACATATAACCTGAAGGAATGAGAATTCTTTTAGTCCCAAATTAATTGCATAGATAAGTGCTATACTGCTTGAAATGGGTTAAAATAGATCCATCTTATCCTTCAATGAAGCAATACTTTAGTGAAAGGAAAAACAACCATAGTACTATCGGAAATTTAAAATGAGTCATGTGAAAAAAACCTGCCGTAGTGGCGAGACGGCGATCAATGATGGCAACAAAGCTCGTGAAAGAGAAGTGTGGGTTGAAATAATATAATGCTCTTTCTAAAATACAATGCCCTGACTGCCTGATTTGTGAACAAGTGACCAAGCTGATCTCAGGCACATCCTGTTCCTGTAACAAAAAAGGGCCTTCACAAATAGATACACAAACAAACATTATCCAGAAAAAACTTGGAGAAGAGATTCAATGAGTATACCCCTCTCATGAAACACCCTCGCTTCACCATCTTCATAAATGTCCGGTTCACACCCTTTTGGCTCCAAGCAATTTAAATCCTCCTCTGGGGTGCATATAATATTGTGTATTAAAAACAAGTTTACCAGCATTAGAATGTGGTCAAATAATTTACCTTCTAGTACAATATCTAGGTCATCGGTTTCGCCCGGATTCAAGAATAGTTGACTGCATAACTTTTCGTCCCGGAGTTCAATGCTCTAACGCCGGTCCACCGCAAGAAGCTAGGCTTCCCCTTGTATAACCATCATTTGTGTGGAGCTATTCATCGTCAACATGATTAAGACCAACATCATGTCCTAATTCTGCACACATACATTAAACACATATATTATTATGATGTATATGTCTTGGAAGTTTTTTAATACATCTATACAACAGACGGATATATTACTGCTAACATGCAAAATTAAAGTTGGCCATGATAATGTAATTTCTAAACTCAGCGCTTCCACACTGATGCCCATGAATGTACTTGGAATGACAAGATTTGCAACTGCAGTAAACGGTGTAGAGGCCAAAGAACCACACATGCCTGCTAATAATCATTACAAACTCAGTGCCCTATGTGCTGTGATAATAAACACAATTTTAAAAATAGCCTCGTGCCAACCACATTGTCAGATGTGTTCATTTTTTTGCCTTTAGCCTTCCTAAGTTGATAATTTTTCCTTGCCTTTGCACGCCTCTTTTCCTACTCCCCTTTGTCAAACTGGCATAATTTTCCTTTCCTTTTGTCACATACGTTCTGTCAGTTCAATATTTCGTGGCCTTCCAACATAAAATATTATACAAAGATAACATAAAAAAAGGTATCACTACCAGAATGATCGACATCTGCACCGGGTGGGAAAGCCCTTTAGCACCGGGTTTCCCACCCGGTGCAACTAATCCGAGGCTAAAGGGGTACCCCTTTAGCACCGGGTCGAATAACCGGTGCTAAAGGGCCTGCCTTTAGCACCGGTTGCTGCCTGAAACCGGTGCTAAAGACCCCGGATTTCTTTTTTTTTTTGCTTTTTTCAGTAGCCATGCGTGCACGTCTATATACGTATATATTCTAATACGTGTATTCTAATGCGTATTCGGCCGACTCTATATTCATACTAGCTGACATTGTTTAGCATGTCATGGTGAGATGCTCACGTACGTCGCCAATGCTGCATGCAATTTGACCAAGGTCTGACACGATTCCTTGGCGCCATTTCTTTACGCAAACTTCGAGCAGATTGTGAGAGAAAGAGTCCAAACACAATAATTACCGAGAGCTTTGCATGCACGAGAGGGAGAGGATATGAGCTAGCTAGGGAGGTGGTGTGTTCTTGTTGGAAGACAGACGGTGCCGATCAAGAGACCCTAGCTAACCTAACCCGGCCTATAAATCGAACAGGGCGATCCAGACATATAGATCGATCGAGGAAGGCTCGACGTGAATGTTTGTTTGGGAGACATTCACGTGGGCACTACGCACCGGGTCGTGGCAAGACCCGGTGCTAATGTTCACCCTTTAGCACCGGGTGCAGCCACGACCCGGTGCTAATGTGCCCGAGGCCTTTAGCACCGGGTCGTGGCTGCACCCGGTGCTAAAGGGTGCGCATTAGCACCGGGTCTTGCCACGACCCGGTGCTAATGTGTCCGCCCGGACACACCTCCGCGCCGCCCCCGCTCCTAGCCGTTGGACCCGATTAAAGTAGTGCCTAAAACTTTCAGGATGGTCTTACAACAAAGGAGAGCCACTACTTATATACGAGTACATGAACAATGGTAGCTTGGACCAACATCTCTTCCAGAGTGGTGGATTGTACCGGGGAAATAAGCAACAGGATACAGCTATAGCACAATGGGACACCCGCTACGGCATTGCCAGGGATATAGCTACAGGACTGCACTACCTGCACCATGAGCACGAGCCAATTGTTCTGCATCGCGACATCAAGGCAAGCAATATCATGCTTGACTCCACCTTCTGTGCTCGTGTCGGTGACTTTGGCATCTCCTGCACGGTCGACGCAGAGAGGAGCTCCGTCACCGGCATTGCCGGTACCATTGGCTACATAGGGCCAGAGTACGTGATCAACTGCAAGGCCACACGCCAGACTGACATCTATGCATTTGGGGTTGTCATCCTTGAGATCGTTACGGGCAAGAAGAACATGCATGTGCCCGCTGATGATGGCCACATCACTCAGTGGGTGCGGCGTCTTCACCAGGAGGGTACCCTGCTAGAGGCTTTGGGTGATATGCTTGTTCCTAGGGATAATCAAACAGTTGTGATGGAGGAGGCAAAACGTTTACTGCTGATTGGTTTGGCATGCACCAACCCCAATCCATCCAATCGCCCGAGCATGACGGAGGTACTTCA
>OAMR01000339.1:1239446-1279086 GCA_900205405.1 Echinochloa crus-galli
CCTAAATGAGCAATTAGAGAGATGGTGTACCTAAATGCACCCACTTACAAAATTTGTGTACTAATGATGCATTTAACTCTAATAAGAATGAAACTTTTATGAAAGTCCCACCAGAATTGGACTTAGGTAGGTACATTACTACATGTCAGTAGTTTGATATTACATTGGTTGTGGAGGCGAGAGAGATTGAGGTGAGAGAATGATATCGTTGTTGTAAAAAAAAACTAACTCATGAGCTAAATTTTAGTATGCAAGACAAGTAATATTTTTATAATCAATAATATTTTTATATATATAAATTAAGGTATATTGTTTTATTATGAGACAACAAAAAATAACAACTTATTGCACGGATTGTCTAATAAGTCGTTTCAAAATTACATGTCACCACATAAGACTACCTATTACTTGCCCTTATACATGTAAATAATGCCATATTTTTTTACAAACAAATTGTTATGTGATTTTTGAAAAGATATGCCACATTTCCTTGTGTGTACTTCGCTTGTTGTGTTTGAAATTAGAGTGTTATTTGTTGCCCACATACAGGTTCGTTACTAGGCCTAAATGGGAAACAAGATGTATTGGATGCTTCAGCCCTATAAGCTCTCAGCCGTGGGTTTCTTTGTCTCGGATAATAAGATTTGAAGTAGAGATTAGTCTCCTCTCTGATAAAAAGTAGAGATTAGTCCCGTGCCGCTATCTCTCAGCAACTGGCACATCAACTAACAGCATGACACGGTTCCTGGTTGAGTCATGCACCTGCATACTATTTTTCTAACCAGCTCATCACCGCCGGTTCAAATGAAACCGGCAGCAAAAATCTTCCACTGTCGGGACATAATACTAACTACGTGATAAAAGATAATATAGACAAGAATTGGCAATGAAAACATCTGTCACTGCCGGGTCAAACTATACACCGGCAGTGATACCATCACTGTCGGTTAAAACTACAGGTCGGCAGTGATGGTCTTGATCTACACAGCGTTTGTCAATGAGAAGATGCTGTGTAATCTTTGAAAGGAACATTGCTTCCCACACATCTTCTGCTTTCATTTCATGTTTGCTTAGATGAATGAATATATTGAGTTGTACCAAACTTGATTTGATCTATAAATCGAGTAATATTTGAGCTCCAGTATTAATGTTTGATCCTTTTCTTTCTATGTGAATGGTGTACCAACGTTGAATGAATTGTTATTGGCTTAGCTTAGTTTCGGTTCAGAGTTGGTGGGAATTGTTTTTGTACCTGCAAAATTGCATCACTGGCGGGTGCTAATTGGTCTGGCAGTGATGTACTCCCTCCGTCCCAAAAAAAAGACATTGTAGGATACAAAATTTGTCTTAAAAACAAGTCATTCTACTATATTTAGTAAGTGTGTGTACATACAACAAATAATTAGTATCAAATATGGCTAATAATTAGGAGCAATCAAAGTTATTTTATTTTTAATTGTTAATCTGTCCTAAAATTTATAGAACGACTTCTTTTTGGGATGGGGAGTACTATTTTTACTGCCGGATCCAAACCGGTGTTGATCAGGTTTATTTTCACTTCCGACCTTTTACTTCCACCCCACAAAACCGGCTCTGATATGGGGTTCTAACCCGGCACTAAAAAGGGTTCTGTAGTAGTGATGGTGAGCACAAAGTGAACTATTCATTTGTCCTTTACTAATTAACTAAAGAAGAAAAGAAAACGTATAACGTGTGCTCGCCACACTGAGCAGCATAAATCCAATTTTTGAAGGGGTCTCTCCTAGTGAGAAGAACCCAATAATCCACAATTTAAAGTTGCTGATATGATTCGGTATCTTCCATTCCTAATGCAAGCTAGTATTTTGACGGGTTCAAATGATTCTGCAATGAAACGCTTGTCAAGTTGTCCTCACAATAGTCGAGGGCCAACATTTCGTACATGTATTATAATATATCGATTAGCTCAACTATATTCACAGCAAACTAGACCGACCTGCGAACAATCAACTCAATACATGACTATATAACTCACATCAAACTAGACCTTTTGTTTTGGCTCAACATATGTCACAAACTGTGGATATAGTTCATAGTTTTATTTAACGCTGCACTTGAGTAAGCCTCCAAGGGAATGATAACCCACTACGGGAAACCGGATATATGCCGAGTGTCCAGCCGTTTGCCGAGTGCATTATATCGGGCACTCGGCAAAGAAACCGTTTGCCGAGTGTCCAGGGCAAGGCACTCGGTATAAATGGGACACTCGGCAAATATAAGTTTTGCCGAGTGTCCGACCATGGACACTCGGCAAACATTAGCTTTGCCGAGTGTCTTTGACCTGACACTCGGCAAAGAAGGCGCACGTGCTCGTCACGCGACACCCCCGCCAACGGCCGTCCGCGGCCGTCCGCAGCCGTTTGGGAGGCCCCTTCTTTGCCGAGCGCCAGGTCAAAGACACTCGGCAAAGAGCAGCTTTGCCGAGTGTGGAGTCAAAGACACGTCATTCCTCCCATACGAGAAATTTTAAACCTTCTAGCCTTTGTAATCTTTTATTTCTCTTTCCTGGCCAAGGTGCCTCCTCCACTCACATTCAGGTCCACCGTGTGGTCAATGGGGGGAGGATTATTAGTTGGTATGGTCATAAATTTTCTACATGGGAAGCCAAAGAGCAAGCGAGCTAACTAGCATTTCCGAATACCTTTTACGTCCGAAAAAATACCCCAAGGGAGACCCCTGAAGTTTAATGTGCCTCACCCAGGATTTGAACCCTGGGTGGGAGCCTTCTAGTTAGTGGCCTTTGCCACTACACCATGAGCTCCTTGGCTTGTTGAATGTATTTGACAAGGTATTTTGATGTGTATTTGATAAAATTTGAAAAATTTGGAATGGTGTAAATGTTCTGGGAAAACCTTTGCCGAGTGTCAGGTCTGACACACTCGGCAAACAGGACCTTTGCCGAGTGTCAGGTCTGTCACACTCGGCAAAGAGGCCACGTGGGCTGGCCGGCCCGCGGCCGCGCGGGCCACGTCATTGGCCCACGTGGCGCCTTTGCCGAGTGCCAACTCTCGTCAAAGGGCAGGTTTTGCCGAGTGGCGTGGCCCTGACACTCGGCAAACAGGCCACGTGGCCGTCCCCTCCGGCCGCGCGTGACCACGTCAGCTGCCAGCGCGCGGCCACGTGGCAGATCTGTTTGCCGACACGAGCTATGCCGTAAGCCCTTTGCCGAGTGTCCGAGTGTATACAAGCCTTTGCCGAGTGCTTGCGGCACTCGGCAAATGTGGGGTTTCCCGTAGTGACCCTTCTCTACATTTCTAGGGTGTTGCCGAGCTACATGTACAAGACCAACTTAATTAGCAAGCAAGTAAATGCAAAACATAGTTGGTAGATGAAGCAAGTAAATAGCAAATTGCAGCACTTTAGTAAGGACATGGGATTCAGCTACTGCTGGACACCACCAATCCATTGAACCAAACAAACGTTTTGTTAATTAAATGGAGTAGCCGGAAAAAACTACGATCCTTGTACATTCATTTTGTCTATTGTAGTTTTTACTGAATTGCTAGTGGAATTTAAACAGCCAAGTTGAGCTGTTAAGCAAGCTGATGAGTGATCTTGAGACATGATTCAGACTAACGTACTCTGTGAAAAATGTAATGCAGTAAAGGGACATGAAATAACTAAATGGCTGGTCTTGGATGCAAAAGCCAAAAGGCATCAAGAAGTCCATAAGGCACTGAAAACAACACACCTCATTTTTCTTGAGCATGTAATTGTGTTGTGTAAGTATGTGTTGGTGCTTGCCTGGTCCTGAGACATACAAGGGACTATCAGGATTGCGTTCGTTTTCATTATACTAGGCCAGTTTCTCTTTTCATTTAGTTGTTTGTTAGCATGTAACATGTCGAATCATGAGTACACATGCTACCTCTCATGTTTATGGACTCAGTTATTTCTTATTGCAATTTGGACAGTTCTTACACCCACCGCATATCATCAATTATTACAAATTCCCAAACAGTATCGTAATTGCTTAAAAGTTTCAATAACTATAAGCTGCAATAGGAGCGAAAAGCATCATTTAAGACCTCCTTGTGAGAGAAACACTCACAAAAACTCTGTCACCGATTAGGTAATTGTGATCTGGGCTTCCTGGGATCAGTTGCTGCTCCAAAGTTCTCACAAACTCATCCATATCGTCGCTGGACAGTCCAAAATGTTGCACAATCATTGGCTCAAATACAGCTCTCATGGCATGTGCCATTGTGTTTGGGGCAATCAGGCTTTTCTCCACCTCACGCAGTTGTATCTCATTGATCTCAAAGGAACCTTCATCTTGTATGATCTCCCGTAGTTCGATGTCTGAAGGCCCATACATCGGTATGTAGAAACAATCAAGCATTTCTCTGCTGATTAAACCCTGCTAATCAGAAAATAATCTGTTAAGGATACAGCAAAACCCTCAGTACGTCTGATCTAGCTAAGCTTACGAAATTTGCAGCAACAAAGTTTCCCCAACATTGCCAGCAACAAAAGAAGTTGGGTAGAAGGTGCCCACCCTTAAAGCCATATCATTTAAGGGGACAGTTGCAAGATCACATGGCGTAGAGCACAGATAGGCACGTTGACCAAGCATGGAAACCACCATCCGACCCCCGTGGACCAATTCTTGAGCCCGCAACTTCAAGAAAAGTGTGAAATCCTTCCTGAATTGTTCACAATAAGCCTGAATGACCAAGAGCCGCCTTGTTCGCCTACGGCCCTCATCTTCGTCATATAAAGGGATCATGTTATTCTTAAGATCTTCAGGTGCCTGTTGTTATATATGTAGATTATGCTCAAATATACACTTGACGAGTTGAAAAACATTAATTGATATCTTATTTACCTCTGATACCCAATGCAGGCTGTTCGAAGATACAACTAGATCCAGGGAGTTGCTGGGGAAGAGCCTCTTGTAGAACGACCCAGGCACAATGCCAGTAGTCAGAACCGTACCAGAAATTTGAATGCTTTGCTGGAATGAGACAAGGCTCTTTGCCACATCATTGAAGTCGTTGTCAGGGAGGTCATTCAGAAGAATGCGGAGCTCTGGTGGTTCCTGATCGTGAAGCACAGCATATAGTAATGGATAACAGCATTATTGACAGCGGTCGAGACTAGCGCTAACGCATTAGGCCCAATGGAGCAGCCAAAGTCGGCGATCGCCATGCTGCTGCGGACATCGTTAGATTTCATGTTCAACAAGCCTATGACAGCCTCCTCTATGAAAGGCTTCATCCTGTTTTGCTCAGCACTCTACATGCAAAACACACGCTATTCAGAAATTTCAAAGAACAAAACCGGAGAACACTATAGCTGCTGCAGCCAAAAGTATCAATGTATTTTCGAACAAATTCGTGCATCGTAGAAAAGTGATTTAGTTTACCATTCCAAGATTTTACGCCAAATCATCAGAATGAAAATACTAAGGAATGAAATGCAAGATTTAAGCTGGAAAAGAGCTGTGATCCGGGAGGAGTCCTGAATAGCGGAGTTGCGACCATAGCTTGTTTCCCCGTCTGCCTGATTCATGGACAGACATTGTTGCTTGGTGGTCATAGCACTATTTCGCTTTTGCGTCCAAGATCGTCTGATGGAGGCTAGCCAGAGGTCACTACTATTTAATCGGCTAAAAGTCAACGATACAGAGGTCAAACCGCCAAAACCTATTCGATTTAAGTAAACATGAAAACGGTAAAATGGCTATTCGAATTATCTAATATCGGTATCCGATAAAACGTAAATATGGATATCTGTATACGTATTCGCTTTTAATGTGGTAACTTTTAATGTGGTAAGTAAAGTGGATATATCTGAATTCGTTTTTTAATATCCGAATTTAAATATGAATATGGATGAAATATCCGATATTATCTGTATCCGTATAGAATAAATACATATTCAAAGCATGCATAAACATGTTATTTTGATTTAGTTTCAGACTAATATATTATCTATATAAATTAAACCCAGATACTTTATTTTACTTATTTAAGCGAGCCTAAATCAGTATCTCGGTACATCTCAGCATGCTAGTGGAGCAAAACCACTATCCAAAACCACCTCAGGGGGTTTCCTACATGGTTTTGTACATGTTAAGGGGTAAAATGTCCGGTTTTATAGTTGACAGGTGATGTAGTCAAGCCTCGATATATCGGAAGGTTATATAGACCTTTTCCCCGGACGTTTATCGCTCCGTCCGATATTATCCTCCAGATCAAAGTGGGTGGCTTCGCCGGGCTTCTAATTGGTCCAAGATAGCCAAAATAGGCTTCCTTTGTCCGATCTGCATCCAAGGTCTCATCGCTGCATCGC
Source organism: Echinochloa crus-galli (assembly GCA_900205405.1). Lineage (NCBI taxonomy): Eukaryota > Viridiplantae > Streptophyta > Magnoliopsida > Poales > Poaceae > Echinochloa > Echinochloa crus-galli. Next base: position 1,245,783 of record OAMR01000339.1, read on the forward strand.
CTCATCTTCTTGTGGGCGGTACGTGCCGCCAGATGGTTGAAGGGAAGCCTCGCGAAGGCCTCCTGTCCTGCCCTTCGTCATTAGATAAAGACGCCTCGGCATCGACAGCTTTTTTTCTTCTCCGTTTCGCCTGTGTTGCCTTCGATGGTGAGTTTCCTTCTCTTTTCCTCATTCTCTTTGCTGGCTCTTCCGTTGTTTTGGTTTCTGTTTTTCGTTTTCCGTTTTGACCCCCTTTGCTCTGACAGACATCGTCCTCCTCGATGGTGGTGTCACCGCATGGCCAGCGGAGGAGCCAGTAGCATGGGGTCAACGGCGGGCTCAAGCAGTCTGGCCGAACAGCGCGAGCAGGCCACTAGTAGAGAACTGACTTTCCATTTCAGACATTGGTCCAGGTTGAAATTGGGTTTGGGTCAAATTATATTTGATTTAAGTGAGATGTAAGGATTATCCAAACAATTTTAAAATCAGCCGCATCTAACTAACCTACATACTATTCGCAAATCAAACCCTATGCGTGTATGGCTGTTGTATGGACTCTGCGCCTCTAGTTTATTGTGTTCTTTATTGTGGACGTTTATTATAAGCAACATTTATCGATATAGCCCCTGGTCTCCCAATGCCTCCGTCATTGGTAAAAAACTTGGTGACATATTTATCGATATAGTTTTTGGCCAATAGTTTTTGACCAATGACCAATGATCTGCATAGTTGCTTGGTGGCCATACATACTGCGGGCGGAGGGCTGAGGTTTGCGACGCAGTTAAGCTTGGTAGACTTATTAGTAGTATAGATTGTTACTTTTGGTGGCCATATCGATCGGTACAAGTACAACTTTGCAAGGTTGCACAGGTTCTTGTAATGCTCGAGCATGTCATTTTGTTTTCCTTTAATTTTTGTTTTTGACACAAATTAGTTCAAACAGAGGTCGTTCATATCATGGAAAGAACTTAGAACAGGAGAAATTTGTACTGTCAGAACTTCATCATGGGCAGTGATGCGATCTGAAATCGAGAAAGACTAGACAGACCGTGTCAAGCCAACCCATCGCGCGATAGCGTAGTGCGTGACCCCACCCTCCTTCTAAATTAAACCTGATCCCAAGTCCCAACAATGAGGTAGAGGAAATTGTCGTACTATTTACATTAAAATAACGCAACATGCATGCGGGAGGTAAAGTGGGGCATGCTTGGTCACTAGCCCCTTTACGTTTATTTCTACAAACACCTATCTTTTTTCAACTGATTATATCTCACACATAAAAATTCTAATTTTTATTCCGTGTACATCATTGTTGAGGTTCTTATGACAAGATCTACGGAAAAAAAGATACACTTCATATGGGTTTAAAGGTTATTTCTTTACTATCAATTTCTATATAGTATATAGTAGTAATAACAACTTATAAAAATATTCCATATCAATCTATATGTATATGTAAATTAGATGCCAACTTATATGTATCAACTTCCACATCGACACAGTATCAACTTCCCAAAATACTGTGTAGCATTGTGTGTAAAAAAAACAATTATCTACTTACATGCAACAGTTGTGTTAAGTTATATATGTGATAGTACTATAAACTTATATAAGTCGTGTATCAACCTATGTGTACGTCAAGTAACAACTTACGTAGAAATTATTGACTTTTATAAAGACCATGCATCAATATGAAACTAATTTTGTATAGAGACCATCTACTAACTTTTACTCAAAGGGTGGTGAGCGTGGCCCCTATCTCGGCCAAATCATGTCCATCTAACCATAGTAATCGCATGCTTTTTATTGTCAACTTATGCAAAGATTATATATGAATTGATAGAAGTTGCATGCTATGTAGCATCAATTTAAGTTAAATAATGGCACTATTAATGTATGTGCCGTGTAATATCTGCTTATATAGAGACTATGCATTAATTTACGTAAAGACTATATATTAACTTATATAATGATGGTTTTTTAAGTTATATATAGTTACTATCAAATTCAAAAAAATGTCCTAAAACAGTAAATTCGAAATCCTACGAAACCTACATTTAAAACAAGAACTTTATACCTAAAAATAAAAGTTAGATAGTAAGTTATGTTGCATGTGAGATACAAACTTATGAAAAATATAGCGTGGTTACACGTGTGGATAACTTTTGATCATAAATTTGCATATGAATTGATAGAATAGTGATATATAACTTGGTGGTACATATAAAATATTCTAAATAATGTAGAATATAAATATTATTTATTCTATTTATTTAATATCAGGATGGTTTACGTAAATAGAATAAAAACAATAAATAGAAAAATAGAATTAGTTTTGTAGGACGAGACATGATACCTAGGACAAATAGTGGTAGAGGGCTACAGGTCCCCTAGCCCAGTAAAATGCACTTGCAAAAGACCAACTTTATTTTTGAAAAAAAGTTCTTTCAGCGTCCCTCAACTATTGCCAAAGTCCGATTTCATCCCCCGTCTACAAAACCAGATTTTCGTGGTCCCTAAACTTTGAAAACCAGTTATTTTACATCTCCGGTGGTTTTGAGGGTGGATTCGGAGAAGGTAAATTGGACTTTAGTTGATAGTTTGATGACGTAAAATGGTCATTTTGAAAAAATAGCTTATAAATATTTTTCTTCTTAGAGAAAATTCTAAAATCTAGTTTAATCTGAAAATTTTATATAAAATTTATTTTTGATTGGAAAATGAAGGACTAGTTTCACATTTTTGCTTTTTTCTTTACTACCTAGTTTGGAGACAAATATTGTGTGTTTAGTTCCAAAAAGAGGAAGGAAAAGTTTGGTAAAAATGTCACATCCGACAATGTAGCGCACTGTACCACTTTTCATTTGTTTGTGGTAAACATTGTCCTACCATGATCTAACTAGGCTCAAAATATTCGTCTCGTCGTGTACATCAAAACCATGTAATTAGTTTTTTTATTTACCCACGTTTAGTGTTCCATGCACGAGGAGTGAGATTTGTTGTGATTGGTGAATAGTGAAGTTTGGAGAGAGAATATTGGGAAGTTTGGTGATTTGATGGGAAAGTAAACACAGCCATTATTTTCTAGGCATATTGGACTAATTATAATAAATAATGAGAGAGTTTTTTATCTATTTTTTTAATTTCCTATTAACTTACTTTGATAGTTTTTATTATTAATTTTATATTAATTTGCTTTCATAACTCTTACTAAGTAGTTGCTCCTATTATTTTTTTTATAATTGATCTGATATGCCTATAAACTAGTATGACTCCAAAGTAGCAAAAAAAAACATAATTTCACATAAAATATGAAACTACTTTCATGTTTTTTAATCTAAAACATTTACAAACATTTCTTTTTTGAAAAGACCATTTTGAGTCCTTGAACTCTCAACTAGATTTTAATTTACCCCTCTAAAACCACTCTCAAAACCAGGATGAAAAACAACCGGTTTATATAGTTTTGAGAACACAAACATCCTGTTTAGAGATGAGGGACCAAAATCGGACTTAGGCAATAGTTGAAGGATGCGAAAAGACTTTATCCTTTTTTTTTGAGAGGATGCAAAAGATCAACTAATCGGAAGCCTCTCTATCATGCATGTGGCTCTAGGCCGCGCAGGTCGCTCGCACGTGAGCGCGTGTTGTGTGGTTCGTTGACTGTTGTTTCTGGGCCACATGCAGTTACTAATTCTGGGCCAGAATGGAAAACGAGATGAATGCATGTTTAGGCCCAATGAGCCCAGGGCGTGTGCTGCTTTTTGGTTTGAGCATCCCCAGCTAGTGAGAAGCCTTAGCTACGAGTAATTTCTCATACACCGCACACTGTGCACACACTTTATTCCCAGAATTTTTAGAAATGCAACTATACAAAGATTGTGGTTGTTTTATCGTGTTTCAGTGATCTACTGGATTGTTCTGAGCTACTCGGAGGCCAAGAAGCTCATCGATGCTATGCCGACGACGGGAATGGTCCTTTGGGACAGATCAGGTAACCAATATCTGTCAAAATTCCGCAATTGTCTTGGCACTCTGAACTAAACAACTAAAGACTAAGGGTATCCGCAATAGTTATAGTAAACTGCTCTCTACAAGAGTTGTACACCTCACTTATAGACAATTAATATACTCCCTCCGTATCGCAATATTTGTTGCTGTTGACTTTTTTCTACAACTTTGACTATTCGTCTTATTTAAAATATTATGCAAGTACCATCCATTTTGTTTGTCACAAGCTTTACTATTTATAGGTATTTTAAGCTTGACTTACTCTTTTACATATTTACGATAATTTTTTGAATAAGACGAATGGTCAAAGTTGTAATAAAAAGTTAACGGTGACAAATATTTTGATACAGAGTGAGTAGTAGATAAGCTATCCAACGGGCTTATACTATTGACATAATTAACAAGGTTTTGTGGGCTCCACACGTCGGACCAATCTAATTCCCGAAACCATTTCCTCCGCCCGCTCTAGTATCCGGCCGTCATCCGCGCCTCCATGCCGGCCACAGGTACCACCAGCGCAGGCATCCGCGCGGCTCCACCGCTCACGCCGGAGGCCGATACGTCGCCACATGTTCCGCCTTCGGGCTGACCACTAGCGGCTCCAGCACCGGCAGCTGCACTTTCATAGCAGGTCAGCAGCTGTCCCAGTATCCCCCGCCCCACCTGCTCCTTCGCGACTCCGCGCCTAGCATGGCGGCCAAGCTCAGCCTCGCGCTCGTCGTCTGCGCATGCCTGCATCGGCGGCAGCGTCCGACCTGGCTCTGGCCCCTCGCGCGTTGCCCATGGCGACCGCCACGCTCCGCATCGGCCGCGTTGCATGCGCTTCCCCCGGCTTTTGGCAGCAGCCCGCGTTCCGCGTGGTCGCGGCGGCGGCTGAGCTCTTGCTCTGTTTGCTGGGGCACCAGAGGCTGCCAGTGGCCGCCGCGCTGAGCACCTACCCATGGCGAACCAGGCGAGCTCCTCCACCCCACGGTGACGGGCCGCTCTGCTTCCCTACCCCGCCTGGTCGTCGTGCTCGGGATCCGGCTCGTGTTCTCCAAATTAACTAAGGTTTTTGAATTATATAAACACCAGCTATTCCAAAAGTGCATAGTCTGGAAACACAACTAAATACTTGAGATCATTATTTTCTACATTTTAGGATGAGAAATAACCGTCCCCCAATGTATCGCAGCCAAAATATGCTCGAAGCCGAGCACTCCTACATGCAAATAAACCAGCTACGGGCAGATAGCAGGCAGAGACATGAAGAAAACACGAGCCAGTAGTAGGCAGTAGTCCAATACCCCAGATATGTATCAGATACAAAACAAAAAATGGCAAGCAAGATAAGGTGATCAAATAATTGTGAAGTTCCACATTTTGAACAAACTGTATGAAGCAGATACTCCACTCGATAATGCAAACCAGTTTCTGCTCAACAAAGGAAAAAAAATGCAAACCATCAGCTACAGCCGGGTACCAAGCCGAGACATGAAGAACACGGGCCAGTTGACCTCGTAGGGCACAGCCGTCCTATGTTCGAACGACTCATTCCAGCTTGTTACCTTGGTCGTCGTCTTTGACCTAGATCGGAGATCAACCACGCATGCAGAGTCCGCATCCGAATCGTAGAGCACGAACACAGTGCCGCTCTTCTCTCCAAAACCCATGGTGGCGAGCGAGTTCACTCTAGTTGAACGCCCTCTCTTGATGTTGACCAAGATTAAACCATCCAGTTCCAGTTCAAAGCCAAATCTATAATCTGGACGGAGCTCCATCTCGCTGGGTCCAAGTCACCAGAAAGTCCTCGCGCACGTAGACAAGCGAAAGCAGCCTCGGCTTCGCATCAACGACGCTCAAGCACAACCGCGCGTTGAACCAGTAGAACACATCGATCATGAGCTTGTTTGTGCCGAAGTGCCATGAATCGTCGAGGCTCACGTGATGGATGAACATGCTTTCCCCCCACCGCAAGATCCAGTACGCGGTGCCGCAGCAGATGGTGGCGGCGCGGCACCCGTGTGAGAGGTGCTGCTGCTTCCGGCGATGGCAATCGGTGTTAGTGGCGGCGTTCCAGAGGCAGCAGTTGGAGGGGGTGGCGCTCCGGTTCAGGTCCTGCCGGAAGCAGCTGGTGGGAGTGGCGATCCAACTAACACCGGCGGCGGAGGAGGAGAAGCGGTGGAGGTGGAGTTGGTTGTCGCCTGTGTGGACGCCGATGAGGAGCACCTGGAAGGAGGTGGAGTAGCCATAATCCGCCGGCTGGGGCGGCGCCGCGGCGCCGCGGTCGGTGGCGGTGACGACGGCGTACCCCCTGACGCCCTCGCCGTCGAATGGGACGGTGTCCAGCGGGGGGAGGACGTCGAGCCTGCCGGTGAGGAGGTTGCACACGCAGAGCCGGAGGACGTCGTGGTCGGCGGGGCGGGGTGAGATGCAGATGCGGAGGAGGAGGAGGCCGTCGTGGGCCGCCAGGGGCTCGGCGTGGTCGAGGACGCCGGCGTCGTCGCGGACGAAGGAGGCGAGGGACCGGGGCGCCGCGGGCCCGAGGGCGGAGCCAGGTGCCGGGACGAACGCCGGCGCGCGGGACGGGAGGAGTGGCGGCTCGGTGGTGCTGAGCGGGAGGCGGCGCTCGGCGATGAAGCCGAGGAGGGAGGACGACCGGCGGCAGCTCTCCGGCAGGAGGCGGCGGAGGAAGGCGGGGTCGGTGAGGACGCGGAGCCACAGCTTGGACACGACGGCGCAGCGGAAGAGGAACGCCACGTCCGGCGGCACCCGCGCGAGGATCTCGGCGACGACCTCCTGCGGGAGGGCCGGCAAGCACCCCGCCGCCGGCACAGCCGCGGCGTCGGTTCCTGGTGACATCACCCTGCCGGACCTCGGATTGTCCCACGACGTACTCCACGAGGCTAGGAGGGGAGCAAGATGGCCGGCTCGCCGGCCAAATGGCGGCGGATGTGGTCGAGGCTCGAGGGGTTTTGCGGCGGCGGGGGCTGGGGACAGGAGGGGTTTTGACTTTGAGGAATTCGATCAAGAAAGGGCTGAAGCTGCCAAGTTGGGTTGTTTTTGGGCGGGCTATTTCGATGGCCCACAAATGCTGCCCAGGGGATGTGAAACTAATGACGACTTATTTGTTGGGCCGGGCCGTATCAGGACCATTCCCTCATTAAAAAACATTACTAATTCTCAAAAAAACATTATTACGTCTACGTGTGAGTGTGACCTGCTTGCTGCTGCCGATGCAGTTGATATTATTATGACTAGTTGATTTTGTATAAATTTGGATCAGCTTTTCTACCTCCCGCGGCTACGTTGAGCTCGCCATTAACATTAAGGTTATGCCATCCTAAGGTGCTACTAAATGGAAGGAGATTCTTTCGCAGAACAATCCATCTTATTGTGATTAATATTGTTTTATTTACTACGTGTGAGTGCGACCTGCTTGCTGCCGCCGATGCAGTTGATATTATTGTGACTAGTTGATTTTGTATTGTGATTAATATTAATTTATTTTAGTTCCATACTCTTTGGAAAAATTTAAACCTTCTAATTCTTATTTATTTTTTCGAAGTATTTTTCTCTGGATTTAAGATTGGATAGTGATGCATTCAGGTTCAGAATAATGGGTCACATAGGTTAGACTCCGATGATACAATCTGAGAACTGAGAGTAGTTACACTTGGTGTGTCAACGTAAAAATTGGCCACACGATCACAACAGAACGATATGAACACTTTTTTTTTGAAAAGGGGAGCTTTATTGATCTTAGACAATTACATCGAGATAATACAATTATATAAGATTCAACCCGGCCTCTGCATAACTAAGATGCACACAGCCAATAAAAAAAAAGAGCACCATGACCTAGCAAACTACCACAAGCGTCTTCATCTTCATCCGCATCACAAACCAAAGCAACTCTTGGACTATGGAATAGACTCCCTATACAACGCCTCCAGCGAGGAAACGACACGCGCACGTGCCGACATTGTAATGACCCAACCAATTAAGGCCAGATCAAATGTTTTCACGATGGGGTAATTCATCTTAATCCAAACAATGCATTCAACAAGGTCACTGCCAGGTTCAACCAATTAAGGTCAGACCTAGGAATTTTTTCCCGGAACCGATGAATTAGTAGCATTACCACCACGACCAAGTCACACCGTGTTGCTTCCCCCTTCTTACTCGGCCAATGCTTCCATATAGACCAGCCCTGGCCCACTTTAAATGACCACGAACTTCAAATCCGGTAGATCATCTGAATTCGTAACCTGAGATACCATGCTGCAAAGTATCCGCTGGATACCCGTGCATAATCCATCAGGAATAAATTGCAGATGAAATCCATCTTCGAGTAAGAGAATCCGCAGACGGCGATGCCCGCCGATTCAAGGCGGAGCGCGACGACTCTCGTCGCGAACTGGAGCTGTCTCTTATACACATCTAGATGTGTATAAGAGACAGGCGCACGGCCGTCCCGTCCGCGCCTGGCTCCTCGCCGGCCGCACGGCCACGCGCCCGGCCCCTAGCGCTTCGGCCCGACGCCGACCACGGGGACGCCCAGCAACCGCACGCGCGCGCATCCATCAGGCGTCGTCCCAGCCGCCCCCGCCGGCGCGCCCGGCTGCACCGCCCGCAAGCCGGTAATTGATGATTTAGAGAAGACATCTCCGAATATGATATAAGTCATCAATAATCATTTATAACAACACAGGATTATGTGAAAAGGGCCTCTACCTTAGTTGCTAGATAACTTGAGTAGCATCTAGTAGACTCAAGTTCGACTCTTTGTGGAGCGTATAATTGGGTTCGAAATAAAAAAAATAGGTAGGGTTTACTTCCCCTCCCGACTTCGGTAAAAAACATAGAATTATTGCAGATTTATAGAAGACAAAGAGATGCGAGAAAGAAGTGTTTTTTTTTCATGACCAACCAAAAAAACCAACATAGGGATTATTGCTGATTTATAGAAGACAGAGAGATGCGAGAAATAAGTGTTTTTTTTCATGACCAACCGTCTCATGAGGTAAAATTTAGTATTATGAGATATTTTCCTTATTATACGAGTCATTGATCATAATATATTCACAAATTTTTCTACAAATTAAGGGATGCGATATTACTATGATATAACCAAAACACAACATGGAGTGAGTGAAGCATCTTCGGCACGTATAACATAAACCGCAATTAACCTCCTTCACCTCAGCTATTTACTGGAATAGCCATCTAACAGCTTGGTCCCCGATCGCAGACCAAAGGCGACGGGAGCGCGTCGCTCCCGACGCGGGCGGTGCGCGCGCCTCAACCCTAGCCGTCGCCGCCGCCGCCCCCAACCAAAGGCTCCCCCGCCGCGCCGCCGCCCGAGAGGGTTCGCCTGGAAGTCCGGGCGCCCGTGGGAGGCCATGGATCCGGTGGTGTCCCGGCCGGATCCGGTGGCTGCGCGACGGGGGGCGCACGCTTGTGAGTGGGGGTGGATGTCGGCGACTGTGGCGGCCGGCGCGGGTTCGCGACGACGACGGCAGCCTGCGCGGGCCTGTTGGCGACGGTGGCGCCTCGTGCGGGCGCGGGAGGTGCGGCCTGTGCCCGATGGCCTATGCGCGGCGGCTGTCGACGGCCTGGGCGCGGCGGCGTCGCCTGTCTGCTCGGCCTCGTGGCAGGCCGGCGATGGCGGCGGCGTGGCCGCTCGCGCCAGATCCGGCGAGGACAGATCTAACGCCTTAATTGCTCCGCGTCGTCCTCATGGGGGCAATCTGGGCGGATTTCGCTGGCTGTCGTGCAGCCGTCTTGGGTGACGGTGGTGGCGGCAATTAGGAGAAACCTTGTCTGGCATGGTGCCGGACCGGTGGCGGTGAAGTATCTGTGACACACACCTTGTTGAAGGCGCGACTGAAGTTGTCGGTCAGACCGTCCCCTATTGCGACCATGGTTCATCAAAAACTGGGTGAAAACCTAGCCTGGTTTCTCCAGGCCGGTGGCGGCAGTGCAGGCGCGTCGTCGAAGTTTTTGGTCGCCAAGGCTGGGCAGTTCTCCCGTGTGGACACTATGTTCGGTATTCAGCATAGGGCGGAGGAGGCATTGGATGGCGTAACAGTTCGGATGGTGGTTAGCAGTTTCTGCGCCAAGTCTTCGTGGTGTTACCTTCGAAGAAGCATCAATGGTGGTTGGTGTCCAGCGTTTTCAGTTCTTTGTAAGGTCCGTAAACGTGTTATAGCGATCTTGGTGGTCGCGTAGGACTACTAGAGCCCCATGATGGGATGTAATAATCTTTATGTTTTTTGTTTGGCCGTAACTGTTTTGGTCAAGGCCGGATAATATATAATTATCCATTATCTAAAAAAACCAAAACACAACATAGTTGCCTGTTAAGTTGTCATGAGACGACGACACCAATATATACTTGCTCTTATGCATGTGAAAGGTAAAAATTTTGGTTTTAGTGGAACAGAAGGTAGCTCAACTCAATACTTCCAGCAAAGGCCGTAACCAGTTTTATAGATAAAGCAACTGAAAGATACTGGGATTACAAGTTTACAGTAAAGCACGAGTTCGCTGAGTCAACCTGACTACTTACAAATCCCCAATGGGACCCTCTAGAAGCTATCCCCGGGACAACACGGAGCTACTCAAAGACGCACACCTAAAAGCCAAGAATCCATCTGAGACCGGCAAGATCGGGCCAACCGCGAGGTCCGAAGTTTCGTCGCCACAGTAGCAGAGAAGCTCCAAACAACGCCTTCAGGAAGGCAAAAACGCCGAGACAACGCTAACGTTCGGTTTTCACCGAGGAGCCCAATGCGACCGCCAGGGAGGGGCTCACAAGCAACGCCCTTAGAAGGGAAATCCGTTGCCCGATCCAGCCCGCCGGACCGCAGCTTGCGCTGGCAGACCACCCCCCAACCCCGAAGGAACCAGCCCCCACCACATACGCCATCGGACACCACCTACGCGTTGCGACCGTCAAAGCTTTCCTGCAGGACCCCATATGAACTAAAGCTGCCACCAATTCACGAAAAACTGGGGCAAATGAACTCATCATCAACATCGGGTTCGTCCACCTCTATTGCAGGCAAACCCTAGTGATCTCAAAGCACATGAACCCGGATTGGTCCTCGATTGGCGAAACCCGGCAGATCCAGTTGAAGTGTAATCCATGAATCTTGTAGTGCAGAAGCGATGGCGCAATGTAGGAGGGCCGGGAGGACGTCACTGTAGGGACTGAAACACCGGGGACGCCGAAGTGGACAAGGCTCCCCCTCCATCTCTGGCTGCCGGCGGGCAGCGACCCGAGGCAAGCAGGAGACGAGAAGCCCAAGGGGCCCGCTGCAGCATATCCAAGCCTGGCCGGCGCCATGACCAAAGAGAGAAGACCGCCGGCCGAAGTTGGAGTCGATGCCGGCTGCACCGATGCAACGGCGGCGCCGCCCCCCGCAGGAACGGCCAAGAACGCCCACGCCACCCAGCGAGGGGATCCCCCGACCACCACCGGCTTCCCATGCAGGCGAAGGGGGGAGGGGGGGGTGGCGGAGACGGGCGGTCCACCGGCGACACCACCTCAGATCTACGACGGGGGAGGAGAGCCCCGCCGCCTCCATCACCGCGGCTAGCAAAGACGGGGGCCGGAGCACGCTCCGGCGGCGGCGGAGCGGAGGGGCTCGAGGGGTGGGCTGGAGGTGGGGCGGCGGCGGCTAGGGTTCCCCCCCGTCCCCCCCCCCCCCCGGAGAGAGGCGCGGGGCTTCCCCCTCATGTTTGCCCTCCAGCAGTCAAAGCCCCGTCTTTTCAACCCAACTAAATACTTATTGCTAAATATTCACAAAAACATGTAAATTCGTTCCAACAATCATACAATACTAACTTTACATACCATACATCTCTCAATCTTATAAAAAGAGCACTGCATTATCAGCCTGAGGGTATCCTCACCGTATAATGCTTTATCAATCAAACAAATACCATCATACACAACTCGTAAGAAGGGGGAAAGGGAAAATGTAACATACCATTTTGTATACCAAAGTTCACTGAAACATCTAAATCTAGACCGCATTTTAGATGGCCAAAACCAGCTGTTGCCTGCAATCACCTTCCCTCATCAATAACTCCGGTCATCGCTGGCGACGGGGTGAGAGGCGCAATTGTGTCCCTCTGCGTGCTGAACTCACCAGTTGTATCTCCAGAGTACTCGCTGGTAACGTAGCTGGTGTTTCCACCCCTGCGCTGCCACTCAGTGATGTAGCTTGGCTTGGTCACTACCTCAGTCACCTCAATGTCTCCAGTGAGCATCTTCACGACCCTCGACATCGGTGGTCGCTGGTGAGGTGAGCCCTGGGAGCAGAGGAGTGCGACATGAATGACCCTGAGTGCCTCTTCACTGTCAAATTCTTCAATCCTTGGGTCCACAATCCCGAGTGCTTGGTCCCTTTCATACAGCTCCCAGGCCTGTACATCATAGGAAGTTAGGAACAGAATGCTTCAGTGATCAGGAATTCAATAGGAATGAAACAATTTGTGTTCTTGGCCTTAGAGATATCCAATCAGCTTACCCACTCAAAGAGATAGATCTTGTCTTCCTCCAGAGAATTGTCCGTGTTTGATCGACCAGCAACAGTCTCCAGCGCGAGCACCCCAAATGCAAAAACATCGGCCTTTTCAGTCAAATGGCCTCTCATTGCGTACTCAGGTGCGAGATAGCCACTTGTAATGGTTAGGCAAACACAATCAGATCAGGATTCAGTGCTGCATTCATGAGACGGGAAATGATTAACTGAACTTACAAAAAAAGAAACAATAGACCAGCAGGGGGGTGTTACTGTCAATGCAGCAACCATATAGCTTCACAAGATTGCGGTGTTGCACAGCAGAAATTGTGGCCACTTCTGTCACGAACTGGCTTTTCCCCTGATGAGACGTTTGAGAAAGTTGTTTCACAGCTATTACCCTCCCATCTGATAGCTTACCCTGCAAAATGAACTTATAGTTACATAAATGTTTGACAGTGTAGGTTTCCAAAAAGTTGCATTTGTTACTAACTTCTATAAATTACTTTACTGTTTCATAAGAGTAAATTGTGGGGAGAGTACCCAACCTTATAAACGGGACCATATCCGCCTTCTCCAAGAATATTTTGAGAACTGAAATTGTCTGTAGCTAACTTCAGTTCAGCATTACTGAAGACGTTCGGTCTTCCGACCATGTTGTAAAGCTCTGTTTAATTTTTGTCGATTTAACATGAGAAAGAATCAGAACCAGTCAAATTTTAGATTTGCTGTCTAACTTACTACATAAGTATATTTGATACCTTCTTGCTGCTGTGCCACTCTTCTTCTCTTCTGTACCAACATAAAGACTCCAACCAAGGCTGCTAATCCTACAACTGAAGCGCCAATCACTATTCCAGCAATTGCACCTGCTTTACTTTTCTTTTTGGGAACACCATTTCGCACAGTGGGAGTAAAATCTGAAAATGGGGGGTTTGAAATTATTAGTATCCACCAGAATCCTAATTTCGACTAATATATATATTCATAGACTGGGGCAGACAGTACTTGGTGTCACACTTAACGCTGAGATCATTGGTCCATAGTACCCTTGCGTTGGAATGCAACAAGTGCCTTTGCCAGCCCAGAAGAGATGGATCTCAAGGAAGTTTTTAGACACAGATGCATTATATTTCTTATAAACTGCAACATAAGATTTTCCACCAGCTATCTTCCGTATGTCAAAGTTCTTTTCTTTCAGATCACCCTGTAAATGTCAAATAAGATTACAAAACCTTTTTGTCTCTAGGAAACATGAAAACTCATATTCTATGATGCACTGGATACTTACCTGGACATATATGTCGAAAACTCTCCTCCCAGTGCTTTGCCAGGTTGGTGACTCTGGATAAGCAAACTCTGCAAACTCAAGCTCAACAGTGTAATTTCCGTTCTCAAGTCCAAGGCCATAGTATCTCAGTGATGATGGCGACATCCTTGCTGTCTGAAACAGTTCTGAATCTAGTGCATTTTGAAACTGTTGGGAGCTATATATTATGTAACTCCCATTTGGGGCTTCATTAAATTTTCCTACATTGCTAACACCCCATCTTGTTTGACCAGTAACATAATATGATGCAGCTCCAATATTTGTAGGATCAATTTCATAAAAAGTATTATCTGAGCCCGTCATAGATCTGTTACTGCCACAGTCTACCGCAAAGGAAGAATCTGCAGTTAAGGTGTACACAAAATTAACCATATCGAAATCGCTGAGATCATGTCAACTGCTGAATATGGTAAAGAGTGAGAAGCCTACATTCAGGAGAACCACGAAAACATGGAGTATCTTGCTGGAGACAGTTTAGGCCTGAAGGTAGAATGCTGCACATATGATTGAATTGAAGTTAGAAGCTAAGAGCTCTTGATTAAAATTAAACTCTTGGAAGATTAACTCAATTTAAAAAGTACCTGTTGTTGCTGCTGCCAAGAACAAAGTTGTTTGCCACCAAATTCCTTTTTTTTCAAACAAAATGACTTGTTAAAAAACAGAGAGATGCAACCTGGAGGATATTTATATACTGTTTGTTTTACACAGAAAATTGTGTACTTACAACTGTAAATTATTCTGGGCAGCCCAAGAAGGAAAGCTACCAGAGAGCTGATTGTATGAAAAATCTCTGCAGAAAAAAAGATATTACTAAAGATGAAATAAATACACCATTTTAGTAAGAAAAAAGAAACAATGTGTTAGACTACACTGTGAAATTGCGTGACGTACAAATTGTTTAGTGAAGGACTTTTAACATTAGGTAGGCTTCCTGAAAGGCTGTTATTCCCAAGAAACCTAAATTTGGAAAAGTTCATGACAGGCAAAACACACAAGTATCAGCTTAACTATCAATTGTATTATGAAGATGTTCGCCAAAAGGAATCACTTACAAGAATCCAAGGTTGTTCAAATTCAGGATGGATTGTGGAATTTGTCCTGTGATATTGTTAAAGCTCAAGTCCCTGCGCCATGAGACAGAAATATTCCTTGAGAAGATGCTCCAGATAGGACTTTGTGAAAGAAAACAGTAGCAATAGATATTGGTACTACAGCATATAAAGCAACACTTACAATAAGGTTAATGCTGCTAGATTAGAAAAATCTACTGTTGCAAGATTATCAGATATTCTGCAGTTCCTCAATATTCTGTAGAAGGATATCCATTATCAGTACTTACTGCACTGGCACGATATGAAACTATACATTTACAGTGAAAAGTATGTTTCATACAGGACATTCAAAGATGTCAAGTTACTGATAAAGGACAATGAAGAGCTCCCATTTACAATATCACCAATTCGTCTGCACATGAAGAAATTTAACAGATCAGTTTCATTGACTAGCTTAGCTATGTCAACTATCGAAGAAACAGGGGCAAAAAGAATCAAGTACTTACAAGCTTGTCAATTTGGTTAGATTGGACAAACTTGCTGGGATTGGGCCTTCAAAAGAATTTCCTTGGAACCTCCTACAAGTTCATAATATTTTTTGATTGTAATTAACCGGGTGCTGAAAAAATATTTCTCATTTGAATATAATAAAAGGTAAGTTCCAAATGTCATTCTGTAATTATGTATCAACCAGTTTGATCTGGTCACATACTCACATGAAAAATGTGTTTTTTCCTCGAATGAGAAGAGAGCTACATGTTGTTATTTTAAGATGCACAAACGAGAACTTATACTTGAACTTACAGATAGAAAACGTGAAAATGTAATACATTTGTATTAGGAGTGAAAAGTGAAAGAGTTATTGTGCTTAGTGCTTATGCATAAGGAAAGAACATATGCACAAAAGTTCCATTGAACAGTTTCCAAGAATTCTTTAAAATATGTACTAAATGATCATGCAAAGTAATTAATAGTATTCTTACAAATCTTCTAACTTAGTCAAGCTCCCAATAAAATCAGGTATTTTTCCTGTGAAATCGTTGTCTGATGCCCACCTGCATGCACAAAAAATATATTACACTAAGAGTGATATTACATAGATGTATAACAATTGTTGCTGTGGTATTGAGCATACATGATCTTCAAGTTCTTCAGCTTTGAGAATGTTGAAGGGAATGGACCACTGAAGCCAGAGCTATCAATATATCTGCAAAGATCATTGGCTAAATGTTAGTTGTTTGAGAACTGAAGTTTGGCAGTTCAAGAGATGTGTTTTACATTTGCTCCAGTTTGGCCAAGTTGCCCAGTTCAGAAGGTAGTTCACCAGTAAAATTGTTCAAGCTAATGCCCCTGAGAGAAAAAGTAAATAGTTCAGACTGTGGACCCATATTTATGCAATTCTATTTGACAATAATAGGGATTCTTATTTTATTTGATTAGCCATCGGAACTACAAGATTCACTACTAGAAACTTATGGAACACGATAGAAAAGGGGAAAATAACACTAACATGCTTAATATTTATTATTTAAGGTGCGCCTGTTTTTGCCTGTTACTAAATTACAGTAGAATAATGCTGAGTAGACATACAAGATTAGCAAAATATGCAGAAGTCAATAGTAAAAGTGAACGATAAGAAGATAACCCTTACAATGAGATAAGATTAGTAAGATTCCCAAGCTCCTTTGGAAGTTTTCCAGATAGTGGATTGATAGCCAGAGATCTTGAAGTATTTTGAAAAAAAAAGGTGGTCAAGATAAAACACTTGCTAGTAAATGAGGCACACTCAGAACATGATGTTAAATTCTTACAAGTACTGCATGGGAAATTTTCCAATGAATGATGGCACGGGACCTGTCAAATAATTCTGCATCAGGTTCCTGAAACATCAGCAAAGCCATTGAACCCGTTAACCAAAAAAAGAATATCTGATGGCCACTATTTACTGATTCTTGCCAGGTAAATAGGGCATCTAGAAAATGGAGCAGAATTTGAATTTACTGCAAAAGTAGTGGCCTAACAGTTGTTGACAGTGATTTATTCAGAAAACAATTCAACATAGAAACAGAATAGATACAAGTCAGGCGCCATACAGATTACTGAGATAGGTGAAGTTCTGCAGCTCGTCTGGTATCTGACCGACGACATTCAGGGCGTACACTTTCCTGCAGAAGCAAGCAAGCCAAAACAACACTTCATACACAAGAGTATAAAATAAAAGGAGACAAAAGCCTGAATGTGTGCATGCTTTTCGAAACGAACAGGCCGGACTCAATCTCGAGCAAAGAGACGCAAGCCCCTCTGAGGCGTTTCGTCGAGCAGATGGTGAGCAGCAGTGGCAGGCTGTGCTCTGGGCAGGAGAGAGGAGCTTACAGCTTGGTGATGTGGCAGAGGGTGGAGTTGTTGAAGGAGCAGTCGCACTTGATGGCCGGGTTGATGTTGGGGTTGTTGTCGACGTCGGTGGTGTCGATGGCGACGCCGCTGCACGGCTTGCCGCTGATGTTCCACGCCGGCGACGCCCGCAGGCCCCATCGCCCCAGGATCGTGTTCAGCGCCCTTGCTGAACAATTTCACACACACACGAGAATATCAAATATTTATATATCGGCATGTCCTACCATGATCTAGCTAGGCTAAAAGATTCGTCTCGTCGTGTACATCAAAACTATGCAATTAGTTTTTTTATTTACCTACATTTAGTGCTCTATACATAAGGAGAGAGATTTGATGTGATAATAAAATAGTGAAGTTTGGAGAGAGAGAAAGTTTGGAGGAATTTTTGAAAGTGAACCCAGCCAAGAAAAAAAAGCAGAATTTGCCCTGTGACCACGGACAATCAACTCACCACGTGTATAGCTCCTACACTCAAAATGATGGAATGGTGAATCCACAAATCGTGTTATAAATACATGGTTATTTATGTGTTCTAAATCGTGTTCACAATATTCGATCTTTTACAAAAAAAAAAGAAAACTGTTCTGACCTCTGCGACGGCACACAACCATGCACACTGTTGCCAACTATATTTATGGAAAACTTGACTACAAATGTAAATAAATACATGGGTATGGATATTGACAGTTGCGCGTACCTTCGATTGGATCAGTTCGTGCTGTCTTCTGTGCTTGAGCAGCTGCCACCCATGAGCACGCGAGCAGCAGCAAGAGGAGTCGCCCATGGCTGCCGCTTGTCCTGCACCTGCTGCTCATCTCGCTCTCTCTCCGTGAAACATGCAGATGACCCAACCGGCGGGAGGTGTGCTAATAAAGATAAAAGTATCATCTGTCAGCATCATGCACACATGGACACAAAAGAAAACATATGCTGATCGACAACACTGTATACAAGTTGACGCATCCTGGGTCGTCGTTGGCATCTTTTTGTCTGAACATATGTCGTCGCCTCCCTTGCAATAATACAGGATATACAGTGACGACAGTGCTTTTGTGCATCGACGTCTATACTGTGTAAGCACAAGCTAGCCTGCGTTTCTAAGTATGTTGCATACCAGTAGCCAACCACTTTGAACGTTGACCAGCAACTATTAGTCTATGCATGCATAGGCCCGCTATTGCAGAGCTTGCTACATTGTCAAATTAAGTGATGAAATTAAGCCAATCTCAGTGGGGTTTTATGGGGATTTTATGGCATTAAATGTGTTGATGTGGCATAGGATAGAGAAGTAAGAGTTTTATGGAATGTGAGAGAAGTTTCATCACCATGACACTCCTTTGATACAGTTACCTAGTTTCCAGTATAGGTAACCATGTAGTGAAATGGTGCACTGAGACTGGCCTTACCTTTATCCCCCCTAACGATGCTACAAAACGGATCAAGTTATGCACATGGGAAGCCATGTTGTCTTGGCAACATGGGGAGCCTACTCTACCTGTCACGGTACATCAATATTGGACGTAGTACATCGCTCCATTTTTTTATATATATAGCATGTTACTTTGATCACTATTGGCAATAAATCAAATCAGTACAATTGTTAAAGTGGCACTATGTACCACAGGAACAAGCCGGAAATTCCCAAGAAAGAGACATATATATGATTGTTACTGCTGAGATTTAATTAAGAGTGCACAAATGAATATCCAACCTGCTTACATATGTATGGCACGAGCACGATTGACTTGACTTCAGTCCGTCCAACTGCTCGCAGTATCTCTGTTGGAAATATCAAACATTTGCAAATTGCTGCACCAACGGTACTTTTGTCCCAGTACGATCGAGCAACATCATCATAGCCATGTAAGCAATAACCCATCATACAAGTAGGAGCAGTACAAATCACCCACTACTTAACTGCCTCCCTTGAGATTGACATGTAGGAGCAGTACAAATTGAACAGCGCCTACTAATAAATACAGGTACGGTTCGTACTGTTGCCCAATCAAATACTAAGATCACTTTTTAATTTGTAAAAAATCAAATCAGTACAGTTGTTGAAGTGGCACTATATATGTACCATAGGAATAAGTAGGAAATTCGCCAAAAAGAGACATATGGGCTGGGGTGGTGTGTGTTGAAAATATCAAACATTTGCAAATTGCCAGACCAATGACTTCTCGCGGTACTGGCAACATCATACTGTATAGCGATGCAAGCAACGCGTAGAATTCACCCACTACTTTGCCTCCCTTGAGATTGACATGTAGGAGAGTACGTACAAATTAGAATAGCACTTACAAATACTACCGCGTCTCGTATTATTGATCAACTCCCATCCTCAACCGCCATTGACGCTAGCTACAAGGCATATATATGGAAACCAATTTCGCGTGTGTGTATATATATATGTATATATATATATATATGAAAACTCTCATCATAACCACTGGATCTCCATCCGAAAGGCAGAGAGAGAGGTAGGAAATGTTATGACTTAAATCCTTCGACCGCTAATTTTGCTAATCACAATTTTTCTAAAAACCCCTTCTAAATCAAGCCTGGAACGGAGGGATCCTTTTTACGGAGTCGTACCGTAACTTGACGCGATGATTCGCCACCGCCTCCTGGAACAACGCCGCCGTCTGGAGATCGCCGCCACCACCGCCTCGGCTACGTCTCCAACCTCATGTTCGCAGGCCTGCCCGACGGCGCCCTCCTCGATCTCGGCAAGCCTAGCTCGCCTGCGGCTCTTTCTCGTTATCCGTGACCTTGAGCAACACCGTGCGCGCGTCGTCCGCCCGGCCCTCCATGACCAGCCACCACGGCGACTCGGGGATCACCATTAAAATGAAAATAATGGGGACGGAGGGGAGGATGCCGGCGCCGAGCATGACGCGCCAGTTGACGGCGTCGGTAGGCCTGCGAACACGAGGTTAGAGACGTAGCCGAGGCAGCGGCGGCGGCGGCGAATCATTGCGACTTGTCATTACGGTACAACTCCGTAAAAAGATCCCTCCGTCCAGGCTTAATTTGGATAGAGGTTTTTAGAAAAATTATGATTAGTAAAATTAATGGTGGGAGGATTTAAGTGCTAAAGTTTCCCACCCCTCTCTCTAGCCTTCGAATGGAGATCCAACAGTTTGGACGAGAGTTTTTATAGTTTACATACGAAGTTGCTTCCCATAGAATATGTTGCCTAGATATAAACTATATTTTGATTCGATCGATGTGAAGAAAAAAAAGATCAAGATATTTGTGTGATCTTGACCAAGACTTGCGTGCACTGATGTAAAGTACTCAACCAAATGCCCGCAAAAAAAAAGTCAGCCAAATTAAAGTGAGTGAGGTTTTGCCAATTTATGTTTGGCCGGGAAATGTTGGGCTGACCATAACGGAAGGTTGCAAATTGGCAATTAAAACGCGTTTGGGCTACTACATACTCTGATGTAGGACAAGCAGGAAGGTTTGCAGTATTACCGTGTAAAATGTGGATAACAAAGTCAAAAGAGGTGAAGTGAGAAATTTCGTCAAAATGGAGCACAAATTTCGTCGTTGCTGATCGAGGAGGGTTTGAATTTTTCTTTTGATACCGATGTTGATAGTACGTGCAGGCGTTGTCCGGCCACCTTCAATTTGTCGATTCGTGTCTGCGCAATCCCAGCTCCACTTTGACGACATACTTACATATACTAGCCAGGAATTTTTTCAAAAGTATACTGAATTCACTTTGGCCAATCTGCATGTGCGTACGGGTAGCCACGACGAGGCAAGTAAATAATGCAATCGTTCTTGTCATCAAGCTAACGTTGACACGTCCTGGAGACTTGTCTATATATAACAAACAAATACGTACTGTAGATGATATCATTTGAACTGAGTGGAGTATACGTATACTCGCTAGTACTCCCTCCATTCTGAAATAAGTGACGTTTAGGACAGCGACACGGTCTCCAAAACACAACTTTGATCTCTTGTTATTATAAAAATATTTATCAAAGAGTGATATATGTATACTTTTATGAAAGTATTTTTCAAGACAAATCTATTCATATAGTTTTCACATTTACAAACTCAACAATTTAAAAGTTATTGATGAGTTATATTCCTAATGTTTGACTCAAACCTTGTTCTAAATGTCAGTTATTTCAGAATGAAGGAAGTAGGCTAGTAGCAGTATATAATTAAAAAAAATCCGTGACTCGTTATCGTTAGCAAGTCATCACGCACGCAGACGGTGGGTTGTTGGTGGGCTCGAGTGAGGCCCTAAGGCAGCCCACGTAGGACAACGACGCAGACGAATGGCCCATGTCGAAAGAAAGGCCATCTACAAAAACACAGGGCAAAAAAGGTTGACGAATGGCCCATCTCGAAAGAAAGGCCATCTACAAAACACAGGGCAAAAAAGGTTGAAAAATCAAAATTAGTAAACGACCACGATGGGACTCGAACTCACAATCTCCCGCTCCGGAGGCGAGCGCCTTATCCATTAGGCCACGCGGTCATGTTGGTATACTCGTTTACCAGCCTTTTAGAGTATTGATTTAATATTTTAGAGTATTGATTTTATTATGTTCAATCACCACTACGGCGGTACCAAAATAAATGTGTGGTGGTCAGGTAAATCTGGCACGTAATAATACAGATCATCCTGATCGACTCTTTGGGTCGCATCATTGATCACGTAAATCCATCGTCATCTCCTTGATTGGGTCTCTTTGAAGATTGTTGGTTGTCCAGCAGAGATGATATATAAATTCACAAGGAGCTAAGGAATGCCATTTGACGCTTCGGACATATATACGTTTTGACAGTTTGGAAGACGATTTTACATTACAAATCCTATACATGCACCGTGTTACAAGTTGTGTTTAAAATAGCGGGCTAAGGCTCTTAGCTTTTGCCCTTTGAAATAGCTAAGACCAGCTATAGCGGGCTATAGCTACAGCTAATTTGTTTAGTGGTTTTACAGCTAGGATAGAAATAAATATATTATCTATGGCCAAATGGTTAAAGTAAGAGAGAAAACAAGACCATAACAGAACTGCTGAATTGGATTAGTTAGTTATCATAATTATGTGATTAAGAAAAGCCACCAGATGCAGACCAATATGTATTTACAACGCTCTCATGCACCACAAGTTGCAGCTACAGCCACGAGATGTGCAAATAGATAAAGTTGACATACTGAAAAAGACATAGCGGTAGCTACGAGGGTGCTCAATTAGCGGCTATAGCGGGCTAACTTCAGCTATTAGCGGTCAACATCATGTAGCGGCTAAAGTGAAATATCTTAGCGCCGTCCCCTCCCAGCAGCTATATCGGACTTACAACATTTTTCACCACTTAATTTTCTTTATCCAACTTACTCTCGATCGGCGCCCCAAGAAAGACGACGGACTCGTTGCCACACGGTTCAACAAAAGCAGCAAGTTCTAGATAAAAAGAAACTCTCAACTTTATATTGTTCATTCATTCATGCAGAAAGTCTACCTGGTTATGAACACTCTTATGAACAATATATTTTTCCAGCGTGAATATACCACATTGGGCTTCACTCTCTAGACTAAGTGTGTTGTGCCGACCCGTCCTTGCTTTCATCATCGTTGTATTATACTCGACGATAATCCCAATGTCCCAGCTTCGTCTCCTTTGTGACGCATGCTAACACACATGACATTCTCCCTTCTCAGTTCTCACAGTTAGATGGAGATCGATCAAGAAATGCTAATGCTAATATACACACGTCTCGAATTAAGAGCGCAGTCCAGCTGAGAACGAACCTGCGGTCGATCTCTCCCCGTCAAGTAGACATACATATATAAAATTTGCATGATCATCGATTAATCATCTAGGGCGTGTTTAGTTCCTGGGAAAAGGTAAAAAGTAAAGTGAAAAAGTCATATCGGACACTGTAGCACTTTTCGTTTGTTTGTGGTAAACATTGTCCTACCATGACCTAACTAGGCTTAAAAGATTCGTCTCGTCGTGTACATCAAAACATGTAACTAGTTTTTTTATTTACCCACGTTTAGTACTCCATGCATGAGGAGAGAGATTTGATGTGATAGGTGAATATGAAGTTTGGAGAGAGAATTTTTAGAAGTTTGATGATGTGACCGGGAACTAAACAGGGCCTAATGTGTATATCGATCCGTACGTGTTTATGTCAGAGTCATTTATTTTAGCTCACGGCATAAAATCCTTTATTCAATTATTATTCCAGCCATCAGCCGAGATGATCATATCGATCCAGCACTGCCGGCAGGCCGCGCTAATAGATACTCCCTCCGTATCGAAATATTTGTCACCGTTGACTTTTTTTTATAACTTTGACCATTCGTCTTATTCAAAAAATTGTAGAGCTTTACGGATTTGTAACCTATACTAGAGTACTAGTTGCATTGATTGTATTTATATAGGTGGCTAGCTCCTAGATTGCTATCTGTAAATAAACATGCACGACTTCCTTTACGAGTACGGAGGGAGTATATCTGTAGAGCTTTGTGGATTTGTAACCTATACTAGAGTACTAGTTGCATTGATTGAGGTGGCTAGCTCCTAGATTGCTATCTGTAAATAAACATGCACGCGAGAGCCCTGACATCAGCCATTGCTACCATCGTTGCTTTAACATATAATACTACTAGTGTCGATCTATACCTTTTACAAAGTGTACCTTGTTTGGAGCTTTGCATTCTCCTTGAGGGATTTATTTGGCAAAATATATTCTTGTACACTGTCCACCCTTTGCCCGTACAAAGACAAATATCTCAATTTCTTGACAGGCAAATAGGGTTTAGGCGAAGATCGTTGGTTCCTCGGCATCTTGCCACTCGTTGAAGTTCGGGAGTCGTGATGACAATAGAAACAGGCATTATTGTTAGTGTGTCCATGCATTTCAACAGAAAAAAACTTACTGTCTCCTTGCTTTAGCCAATGATATGCTAAGAGCAGCAGGTCGACTGGATGACTAGTTCTATTTCACAGAGTACACCAATTTGGTCCTCAAGATCATATAAAATGTAGTTTTTGCTTCAATTTTACCTCGTACTCAGTTTCATGAGATTTATAGAAAGAAAGAGCCATACTATTTCAGGCTGCACAAGTTACGTACATGGGCTGGTGCATCGGCATGCTACCAAAGTGCCAAAGTAAGGCGGCCCATCCATTTCATACTAGGTCAAACTGGTCAAAGCATATCATCCAGCTGCGCTAATAAAACGAGAAAGCTTTCAACAACCAGCTCCATTTATTTCCTCTTATGTCTCTCCATGGCTCCATTTAGATCCACTGGCGCCACCCTACAAAATATCCCGCCGCCAGCAATCCTCACCCCCCTCTCCCTCTTCGCGTTCGCACCCCGAGCCAAAACCCTAGCTGACATGGAGCCGACTGCCTCCTGCAACTCTGCCGCCAGGGCCTCCTCTGCAATCGTCGAGCAAGGAGACATGCCCTTTCCGCATGCCCAGAGCCTCCTCTCACTGCTCTCATTCTCCCCACAGCCTCATCCTGGTCTTATCTCTATGTCCGATTCTAGATCTAGGCCGCCGGCGATGGGGGGCGGCTCTGTCTCTATCCTCTAGCAAGCGACGTCACAATCCTTGCCCTCATCATCCTTCCCTGCACCAGGTGTGGTTCATACCTCAGGGGATAATTGTTGGGAAACGATGGAGACTACGCTAGCTCACACAAAACTCGTTCACCCAAAATTAGGAACAGCAGCAGTTATAGATCACAGATTGTTACCACTTGACGCGCAGTTGCAGCGGAAGCCGTCTCGATGTAGACGAACGCGTCGAAGTGGAAGTGCAGTGCAGTTGCTTACGTCCGTCTGGTCCTGCACGTGCGGTTCGTCCTTGTGCTCCAAGCGCAGCACCTCCGAGGTATCCACACGGCATATGTATTGAATTGCAAAAATGGTAAACGAACTTCGTTAGGTTCCTACATTTCCAAGACATGAATAGCTAAAAATATATATTGTTACTAACTTCAGAATGCATACAGATAACAATTTCAGTAACAGTCACAGGTTGGACATTGCACCTGTCTCTTATACACATAGATGTGTATAAGAGACAGCCAATACGCGGGAATAAATGAGAGACTATGCAACATTCCATGTACTTAGGTTTTATTTCTAATAAAGTTCCTGTCTCTTATACACATCTAGATGTGTATAAGAGACAGGATGCAATGCGCTGAGAATGATCTCTTAGAGTTTGGCACATATCCTCGAATTTCTCCGTGACGGCCTGGTCAGCGAGCTCTCCAACCACCTCTTTCGTCTCTCTAATTACTCGGCACAAAATATACTTTGGTTTGGTTTTGGGTCCATTTGGAGGTTGGATACATGCCTGTTAATTTCTTCTCTATTTTTACCTTCATTTTACTTTGGCCCAGGTTCAGCTCATCCAGTGTTTGGCCTAAACTAATTGCCCGAGAGTTCATATATATACTACTAACTATGTTCGACGTGCATAGAGTTTTTGTTTCATAGTTTTCGTGACTTGTTCCATCCATGTAAGCAGTTGAGCAAGTTTAGCACGCCACAGTTACGGCTTGAATGAACACATGCCGTGAAAACACTTTCAAAAAAAAAAGAAAAGAGAACACATGCCGTGAAAAAAATAAATGCGTGACACGCCCAACTCACACACGCCATGCACTCTCACACCCCCACACTCACTGACTCACCATGTACACACGTTTGTGCGCCCATTGCACGCAACGGATAAGAGATTGGAGAGCCCAAAACTTTCAGTGTGCGGAAGCCAGATCGAGCTCTCAGTGGGCAAAGCGCAACCAAATAAACATGCATGTGCGTCTTATCTCTCAACAGACGATCTGGACCGGTGGACTCTATCATTGTGCCCGAGCTAGAAATCCCTAGTCATCGCTACAAGGCCTTCTCCAATGGCTGTCTCTTGGGCTAGCTCATAAATTTTTTAATCTGTGAACAGTGCAAAAAGTTAAGAGCTAGCTCTTGTTCAAGAGATAGTCTCATACACGTATTTCGAGATTGTGTGAGGATGACGTGTGGGGTCATTCATGTTATGAGCTATGTGCTAAGAACTAGATCATTGGAGGAGCTGTCTCTTAGAGTGCTTAGAGCTAGGTATTGACCCTTGCCATTGGAGAAGGCCTTATTGCCTCTAGTAAAGTCAGTATTGGTTTAGACACTAGAACATCTACACAACCAACAATTACCTATTTTTGTCTAATAATTTACTGTGAATATTTATAATAGTTTCATTAAATTTATAGATCTATCTCGTGCATCTGTCTCATATTAAAATGTAGTAAACTCACAAATATATTATCGTAACAAATGGTCCATGAACAAAGGTACGCTATTTCTTTTACTACCCGGATGGGCACGTATATATAAATGAAACGCTAATTCGACTATTAGTCTTTTGCAGGACTACCATGTACCATGCCGACAAGGTTGGAATTTTGCTAGAGTAAAAAAAAAATCATCAGCCTCAAATCCCCAAATCTGCTACATCATACAGTAGCCTATCACCTAATCCTGACATCCCTGTGAAATGATTCCCTATATCGCACGGTTGACCTTCTCTATCCCCAAGGCTATCCAACTGAGCATTGATATTCTAATCTAGAAATGAGAATAATCCAGATCAGTTCGTCACACAAATCACACAATTTGGTGCCCCCTACGCACCCTCTGTTATTAAACAACTGCATCAGTGAGGCCTCCTACATGTGCAATAAGTTGTCGTTTTGTCCCATGCCACGAGCACGACATACTGTCCAAAATTCCCTTTTGCCTTTGAGCAAATGTAGCTCAGAGCTAGTAGTTCCGGAAAGTAATGCCTTGGACTGTGGGAAAACGGGTGGGAGACATGGACACTTGTTTCTGGGTGGGGGTACGGTGGCTAGAGGCAATTAATTACACTGCATTGTCCTATTGAAGCATGAATTGTCTGGCCCATAATGTGGTTCTAGCTCCAAATCTGTACCGTGAAGTTGTAAACTTGTAACTATGTTGTGACTTCTGAGCATATTCACATTTCAATCTTCAGTACATATGGAACGATTATGATGTTGTCCCTAGCTAAAAGCAGAATATCAATGACAGCTGAGTCCATTATGACAATGGATTCTGACAAGTTACTCCCTCTACCCCAAAATATAGCTAAAAGTTGGACTTTTTTTAGACAGATTAAGAAATCCAATTGAAATTTTAAATTGTTCCGCGTTAAACCTTTCTAGAATAGAAGATGCTTGATGCATGTGTGTGCCTATTCCATGGACTTGGTGAGCGTTGAATGCAGGAGGAAGATTGGAGATTTCAGGGATGAGCAGCTAACATTGGGGATGTTGCCGAGTGCAAAGAGATGAGGAAGAATGCCTCTCTTTCTAAAAGAAGAGATAAGCAAAGCTGGGGAATGCCTAAGTGAACCAAACGAAACATTTTTTACAGTACACCGCTAGAAACATCCTTAAAAACTCAGAAATAGCTAATATTCTTGTTTTAACGCTAAAATAAAAACAGCTATATTCTGAGACTGTGGAAGTAGTATAATCACGTAACAATTCTCACCCCTTTCTCAAATAAATTACTAATTTATTTGAATCATTGATCAGCTTTGGAATGAGTTGGGGCTCACTTGGATTCTTGTGCTCCAAGCGCAGCACCTCCGAGGTATCCACACGTACGAGGATTGAAACGTCGCGCACCGGACTGCTAGGTCCGCGAGCACGATGGGGAGAAAAGCAACTATTGCTTGGAAGTCGTGTCTTTCTCAGGAGGGGTTTGGTCTCTATTTATTTGGATGAAATTCTCCACACCATGTTCCATTAGCAATATGGGACTAATAAATAAAGCACCCCTTCCCCTGGTAATGGGCTTCACAACATTTGTGGCCCATTAAGACTAGTGGATCGAATCCAGTTGTCTCTTGGGCATATTTCCAACACCTAGCATCCACTGTATCACGGAACGATCCTTTCTGCACCTTGTCAAGCACCCAATCAACCAACATGACCTGACTATCTTGCGTGTTTTGGTGATTGACAGGCCTTTGACCACAGGTGACCTCAAGGATGAACATACCAAAGGCAAAAACATCTGTAGGAGGAGTGGCATTTCCGCTGCGTGCTAGCTCTGGAGCAAGGTAACCTATGGTGCCAACCACATGTGTAGTTTGTGGCTCGACACCATGGTCATACAGCCTTGCAAGGCCAAAATCACCCAATCGTCCATTCATCCCATCATCAAGGAGAAGATTGCTTGCCTTGATGTCTCGGTGAACAACCACCTTCTCCCACTCCTCATGGAGATACAGCAGCCCAGATGCAATTCCCTTGATGATCTGAAACCTTTGAGTCCAACTCAACACAAAGTTAACCTCTTTGCTATTATGAAGATATTTATCCAAGCTTCCATTGGGCATGTACTCATATACTAAGATGAGCTCACCTTTGCGCCGGCAATAGCCAAGCAACTGGACGAGATTACGGTTCTGAAGACATCCTATGCTGACAATCTCTGCTATGAATTCCTTCATGCCTTGCTTGGAGTCATGCGACACCCTCTTCACGGCTATCTCCAATCTTGATCTCGGGAGCACCCCTTTGTACACTCTGCCAAATCCTCCAACTCCAAGAAGATTTTTGTTCTCAAATTCCCCCGTCGCATGGAACAAATCTTTGTATGAGAAGCGGTGTGGACCAAACTCCAACTCCCAGTCGTCTCGGACCTCCGCATACTTGAAATGCCTCCGCACGACCAAGAAAGCAATGGTTCCCAATGACAGGAGAAATGTTGTAGTTCCTATGGGCAGGACTACCTCTAACACCCAAGATCGCCGACCCTTTAGATGATGTTGTGGAAGCTTTGGAAGCATGGTTACATTAATGGATGGAGCAGGGTTGTTCATGGCGAAGCTCCAGCCAAGAACATAGTGTTGTGTGTTGATCTTGCCTGTTGATGATGAGAAGCCGATGTACGCCACATCGGTGAGCACATCTGAGAGGTTGTAGATGGCTGACACTGTTGATCTCCTAGGTTTGATCATAGCTAGAGGAGCCATGGTGACGTCAATCTGTGTCTTCTCTCTATCATACTCCACCCACACCTGCATCACCTCTTGGCTACTGAGAGTCAAGTTCTCAAAGGTTCCATTCTGATCATGGCGTTCTTGCACGGACCGTCCGCCGTTATCGCTACCGTCAATATACCTAAATTCGATCCGACCAATCACATTGATCTATATTTCACCATGCCTGGGTTTACGTGTATCACTTAACTCCGGTGGCGGAATTCCGACCGGTAGGAGTAATTCGTTACACTACCATCATAGTGGATCCAGTCAACACTGTCGTATATCGACATGCGACGCGGTCATTGATCTAAGTTCGATTCGACCAATCCAATTGGTCTATATCTCACCATGACTGGGTTTGTGTGTATCACTTAACTCCGGTGGCGGAATTCCGACCGGTAGGAGTAATTCGTTACACTACCATCATAGTGGATCCAGTCAACACTGTCGTATATCGACATGCGACGCGGTCATTGATCTAAGTTCGATTCGACCAATCCAATTGGTCTATATCTCACCATGACTGGGTTTGTGTGTATCACTTAACTCCGGTGGCGGAATTCCGACCGGTAGGAGTAATTCGTTACACTACCATCATAGTGGATCCAGTCAACACTGTCGTATATCGACATGCGACGCGGTCATTGATCTAAGTTCGATTCGACCAATCCAATTGGTCTATATCTCACCATGACTGGGTTTGTGTGTATCACTTAACTCCGGTGGCGGAATTCCGACCGGTAGGAGTAATTCGTTACACTACCATCATAGTGGAGATCACAAACCGATCAGAGACTAATCTACATCCAAGCATATCTCTATATGCATATATCCGAATCTATAACGAAACAGCTACGGCTCTGGTACCACTGTTGGGTAACGATGGAGGCTACGCTAGCTCACACAAAACTCGTTCACCCAAAATTAGGAACAGCAGCAGTTATAGATCACAGATTGTTACCACTTGACGCGCAGTTGCAGCGGAAGCCGTCTTGATGTAGACGAACGCGTCGAAGTGGCAGTGCAGTGCAGTTGCTTACGTCCGTCTGGTCCTGCACGTGCGGTTCGTCCTTGTGCTCCAAGCGCAGCACCTCCGAGGTATCCACACGTACGAGGATTGAAACGTCGCGCACCGGACTGCTAGGTCCGCGAGCACGATGGGGAGAAAAGCAACTATTGCTTGGAAGTCGTGTCTTTTTCAGGAGGGGTTTGGTCTCTATTTATTTGGATGAAATTCTCCACACCATGTTCCATTAGCAATATGGGACTAATAAATAAAGCACCCCTTCCCCTGGTAATGGGCTTCACAACATTTGTGGCCCATTAAGACTAGTGGATCGAATCCAGTTGTCTCTTGGGCATATTCCCAACAATCTCCCACTTGCACTAGAGACAATCTCATAAGCAAGTTTTCAGTGTTCCAAACCTCTTAAGTGTGTGACCCTATGGGTTCACGTACACATAGACATGGTTCGAGTACTCCTACTCGTTCCAATAGTTGATAGCGGCCTCTAGCAAGACGTGTCAACTCCCATGAATATGTAAAGATCATATCAGACGAACCACCACAACGTCATGTACAAGCTATTCCCTTTGCCTCACGATATTTGGTCTAACTCCAAGTAAGACCTCCCTTTCTCGAATCTGTGAGTCGGATCCTTCAAGAGGTTAACACTTAACCTAGCAATAATATGTTCACTGATCTAGAAGCACCTGTGGGCACCCCTATCCGAGCGTCGCTCAACGGCCACCTATGGCAGGGGCAAGGGCATCCGTCGTCCTGGACGGCGTTGGACTTGCCAAGTGCCCGAGCCAGGGCGCATTCTCTGGGTCTGTTGGCCAGTCGATGGTGTTGGAGCAGAGCCATATGTCATTGTTTTCTCCGACATCTGGCTCTGGCTTGCCACCGCGGAGCAGCATTGACAAGTGCTTCGGGTTCACACAGCTGTCATCAGGCAAGGAGACAGTCCCACAACCACCACCATCCATTAGGGTAGCAGGTGCTAGTAGCGGCCATAAGCATGCTACAGGTGTCATTTTCACCAATGCTGAGAAGAAGATCATCAGGAAGGACAAGAAATTGCAAGAGCTTGTGAAAACAGAGGCTAAGAGGGTGAAGAGGTAATATGATTTTCAGACTTCCTTTACTTCATCTGGTCATGCGAGAGAAGGCCGTTAACCATGGCTTGGCTGGGACTAATCAACTAGTTTTTATGTAACATTTTGTAGGAATGTATCAAATCGGATATCTGCAGCAAAAAGAAGGGCAATCAAGGATATACACACCCTTGAGCTGGAGCGCAAGATTGAGATGATGAAGGACAAGTGCAACACTAAGTCTGTAGAATTGGAATTGCTGCAGGTTTTGTTCTCACTTTGCACAACCTATACGGGGCATGATGAGCATTGTTTCATTTCTCAAACAATGCTAGTAACTGTTTTTGTGTATATATTCGTATGAGTGCAGGAGCGATGTGCTGAACTTGAGACACAGCATGTAGAGATGAGCATAAGGATGCAGGAGCTGCAGCGGCAGGCAATGCTGAAAGATGGTATGTACATGCCAGTTGAGTTTGTTCAATTCTTGAAGGTGATACTAGAAACTGATGATGATACTACATTGCTTACTGTAATCAAAGTTGGTAAACTTTGCACTTTTGTGTTGTGGTTAGAGTAGTCCCAACACTCTAACTAGTATACTTGTGGTGCTACCTAGGACTTTTTTATGACGTGGCGCTATATTAAATATGAGAGACAAAAGGAAAAGATAAAGATATTAGGTCTCATGCATGAAATGGTTTCAACAAGAAACCAATACACCAAACATTACCAAATTTTGCATTGGAAGAGCATGGTCTCTACAGGATAGGTGGGGAAGAAAGATGATTGATGAATTGGAACAGTGATATGCATGATGCCATAGGCTCCTTAAAATGTTGTCCGTCATGGTAAAGTTAGAGCATTTTATATTGATTAGTGTCTCTCTGAGGGTTTAATTTCCAGCTAGATTTATATGCATGCTTATTGCTTACAAAATGGAAGCATGTCGACATGAGGTGAAATAACTAATTAGATGGAAATCATATCTGTCAGATTTAATGTTATGCTTAGAGCTACTGTTTTAAGTTTGTACTCTATTTGATATTTTTCCTTTCTCTTGCTAATCTTTGTATCTAAATATTTTAATGATACATATACATTACATATCTGCTGGTTCTAATTTTTGTGAATGTTCCATAAATAATAATGTTTGATGGGTGGTTAAGGTGCAGCATGCAAACTGAAATGCTAACAATTGTATCTCCCGCATAAGTTCTATAGGTGGTTATGTGGTCCACTTTGACTATGCTTGATAATAAGGAAAAGGTTGTGAGCATTTGTTGCAATTTAGTAGTGTTGCAACTTAGTAGTGTTTGATAATGAAATATAGTGTTTGATAATAAGGAAAAGGTTGTGAGCATTTGTTGCAATTTAGTAGTGGTCCACATCGAATTCCTATATCAATAGATCAGGCTCTTCAATTTATTTATTACATTGTATCATTATATTTTCTTTCCTTTTTGCGGGTATATATTTTTTATATATTTATTTATGACATTATATCGTTTATTTTCTTTCGTTAACTAGACAAGTATACAGAAAATAAATGCTGGCAATTTGGTTTTAGGCTAAATCTCAAGGACTTACAGTCTATAAGATTATAATTCTAAATATGTTCTTTATATGAAAGTATTGCTGAATATGTTGCATTGATGCATAGTTAATTGTGAATGGTAGTGGACATAAATATGTATATAATTATTATAATATATGATACCGTAACATCATGTTGTGAACTATTATTGCTTCTATCTGGTTTTTTAGCTTGAAATATATATAGAGCCATTGATTTTTTTAATTTCAATGTGTCATAAATATTTTTTATGAAAAATATATATGTGTGCTAAT
>OAMR01000339.1:1279744-1298208 GCA_900205405.1 Echinochloa crus-galli
TAGAAACAATATGAACAAGAATGAAAGTTGAGACAGGTGGAGATCTGTTATTTGGTTGGATTGGTCTTTGGTGACCTTGTTACGTATTCATGATTACGTTAATGGTGAATGGTAGTGGACATAAATATGTATATAATTATTATAATATATGATACCGTAACATCATGTTGTGAACTATTATTGCTTCTATCTGGTTTTTTAGCTTGAAATATATATAGAGCCATTGATTTTTTTTTAATTTCAATGTGTCATAAATATTTTTGTATGAAAAATATATATGTGTGCTAATAATAAACAAGCTGGCTCGTGAGCTAATCGAGCTAGCTCGAGCTAGCAAACGAGCCGAGCCGAGCAGCTTCTCCAGCTCGCTTCGTTAACGAGCCAAGCCGAGATGGCTCGTTATCTTAATGAGCTAGCTCGAGCTGAACCGAGCCGAGCCAAGCCAGCTTGATATCCAGCCCTAGTGACCTATTTTCTGTATACAGATATAAGCAGTAGGAACATTAATCCATGCAAATAACTGTACTTGGTTAGCTGTGTGCATACATACCCCAATCGAGTAAATTTCTCCATGGAGCTATTGTTGGGTTCATCGCAAAAACTTGATACTTTATACGTGCAGTGCAGTTACCGACATGCTCTCGTGCACTTTATACTTTCTGTTCATAGAATTGGATATCGTTTTTTTTTTCTAACCAAGAGATAATTCACGGGGTAATTAAGCGACTACCTTTTGTCATTGCTGGCAAGCGCTTAACGATCAAGGAGGTAGAGGTACTGCAGGTTGACATGATGGGCGCTCTCCAGGCAGAAACAATAGGCGGGTTGCACGAGATGCAGTGGCATGGAAATCAATGTGGCAACGCTATTGTTGGCAATTTGGAAAATCCATTTTTTGGAGTGGTAATCTGGCAAAGGCGGATGTCTGAACTGCAAATTGACAAAAAGCTCAATTATTCCTGCATATATGATTCAAACATAGTCCATTTTGAAAACAGACGTATGCGTTGTGGGAGGCACCCCACCAGAAAGCTGACCCATGAAAAACCATTGCATACCCATTTGCATCCTTAGCCACACTTGACACTTCATGGGCTAGCAAGGAGCCCTTGAGTCTCTAGGTTAAGGAGGAAGGTCATCTTTTATCCTGTTGCTGTTGTGAGTTTGGAACCGACAAAAATGATGGATCATTCTTTGGCCAAAACTTAGAACTGAAAGGGATAGACAAAGCGAAGCAAGAAAAAAGAAGCTGGATCAAAACGACCGTTCTCTCGTGAGTAATGACCATGCCCGTGAGCCGTGACAATAATGGAGGCAAGGAGGCTCGTTAGAGGAGTTAGAACTCCATTATTCCATACATATTTCGTGTGGCAGTGTAGACTTCAGAGTTCAGACAAGAAACATACCCAGATACAGGCTCATATTCCCACACAGAAATGCCAGGATTTGCAGACCGGCCGAGGTAGCTAGCCGATGATCGGTTTTTGCAGCACGAGGCCGCACTCATCGATGAAGACACGTACGCGCTTGCGGTTGAACCCTGGCGTGATGGGCGAGCCCGGCGGGAGCACCTCCACAGCGACATTTAGCCTGTCCTGCTGATGTATCCACATCACCGCCGGGCTCGCCAGGACGCCTACCAGCTCCAGACACAACACCTTATCACATCTCATATTTAGTACGGCTCATCATATACTAAATGGATACTAGGACATTTAGTCCGAGACTCCAGCCGATACTAAATTGCAAGATATAGTGTCGGCTGGAACCATCAGTTGGTACTAAACGTTCCTTCTATATATCAGCCCCCTTCTTCCACCCTGAGTCTGAGCCAACTATTTAACCGAGTTCGGGCTCTTCTTCCTCCATGGCCGTTAGAGAGGAGCTGCTGCCTATTTTTCATCTTGATTTGTGGGGATTTCACCCATCCAAGTTCGCCAAAGGTGAGCAACTTCATCCTTTTATTTTCATGGTCTTTGTGCTTTGTTTCATGTTTTATAATTAGATAAATTTGTGATTTTTAGAAGGAGAGAGAATAAGCATGATTTTTTATTTATACATTAATTAGATATATGTAGAGTTGATGACTTAAATTTGGGAGAACCTTTATTGGATAGTTTGCATGTGGTAAATTAGATCGATTTTTTAAATAATTTCAAGTAATGTGTATATATCATTACGCTAAATAGTTTCATGTCAACTATACCATTTGGACAAAGCATGGTAGACCTGGAGTTGTAATGGGTGGCAATGAAGTTGGAGATGATGAAAACGACATTCCAGACTAGGCTCAGTTATATGAAGCCGATGTCTTTGAAGATGAACCAATGGATGAGGCTGAAGAGAATATTGTAGAAGAGTAGCCACCTAACAAACTAGGTCAAGTGCTGCTAGATTTACATAACGAAAGAGTCAAATAAGTTCGAGAAGATGCTTGAAGATCATAAAATGTTGTTGTACCCAGGTTGTAAACAATGGCACAAAAAGTTAGGCAGCACGTTGGAGATGTTGCAAAGCAAGTTACAAATGGCGTCACTGATAAATGATTTGTGGAGCTAATGAAAATCGTAAACAACATGGTTCGCGAGAGTAACGAACTGCTGTCGACAACATACGAAGCAAAAAATGTTGTTTGCCTTCTTGGATTGGAGGTACAAAAGATACACGCATGTCGAGATGTTTGTATCATGTATTGCGGCGCTGAAAAGGATAACTTGGATGCCTGCTAGGTATGCGGTGCATTGCGGTGTATAAGATCAATTTAGTATCAGTTCGTGTTTGTAGCCGGTACTAAACGACATATTTAGTACCGGGCACTGTGCCTAGCCAGCGTGTTGCCGGCCAGCCAGTATCTATCGAGAAACTGGTACTAAATGGGGTTTCTCGATCGATATTGATGGCCCATTTTCCAGCAGTGGTATCAGATGAGTGGGAGGTGCAACACATCAATATGCAGTAGCAACTAGAAAGACACCAACAAATTGTTCGTGACCATATTACACAACTTTTGCACACCGAGTGGAATTTTTTTTTCCAAAACACCTTGACCTGGCTGCATAGGACTTTCCCGGTCCTGCTTCCACATACCACTGTCAATAAAAAACATGAACTATATAATGACATCAATAACTGAGACAGAAATAATAATAGAAACAAAGAACCTTACTAGAATTTGTTGCTTACTGCTAGGTAAACATGATCAAGGCGGCGATAAGAGTGCTCACGAGCAAGCAGATAAGCAGGACATCGAGGTACTTCGCACGGAGATTTAGTGCCACAGTTCTCACTGTAGTGACCAGCATCAGATAGAGCCCTAGAACGATAGTGAGGAAGAATAAGAGCCCTACAACGTTGAATGTTATGTGTTTGTTTGGCTCAGGAATTAAGTGTGCACTCCTAAATATGGCCAAGATTGCGGTAATAAAGGTGCTCCAGTTGAGGATAAGAGTGGACAACTCAAAGATGCTATCTAGATTGACGCTGTTCAGCTGGGCAACCAAACAAAAGCTCTGTCCGGCCTGTGCCATAAAAAACGGTAACCAATCACACCGCCTCTGTAGCCGGCGAGCCTAGCCGTCGGGGACCTGGCCGGCTGGTGCAAGCCAGGCTACGCCGGGCAATGAACCAATCACGCCCTAAAAGAATTAAAATAGTTTGCCAACGGTTTTTAGTACATTTGGATAACTAGTTATTATTATTGTGGGGAATGAATTTGTATGGATTAATGTTGGCGATTCAATAAAACTGTTGAAGAACATGCAAATTTATATACTATATATAACTAAACGTTCCTTCTATATATCAGCCCCCTTCTTCCACCCTGAGTCTGAGCCAACTATTTAACCGAGTTCGGGCTCTTCTTCCTCCATGGCCGTTAGAGAGGAGCTGCTGCCTATTTTTCATCTTGATTTGTGGGGATTTCACCCATCCAAGTTCGCCAAAGGTGAGCAACTTCATCCTTTTATTTTCATGGTCTTTGTGCTTTGTTTCATGTTTTATAATTAGATAAATTTGTGATTTTTAGAAGGAGAGAGAATAAGCATGATTTTTTATTTATACATTAATTAGATATATGTAGAGTTGATGACTTAAATTTGGGAGAACCTTTATTGGATAGTTTGCATGTGGTAAATTAGATCGATTTTTTAAATAATTTCAAGTAATGTGTATATATCATTACGCTAAATAGTTTCATGTCAACTATACCATTTGGACAAAGCATGGTAGACCTGGAGTTGTAATGGGTGGCAATGAAGTTGGAGATGATGAAAACGACATTCCAGACTAGGCTCAGTTATATGAAGCCGATGTCTTTGAAGATGAACCAATGGATGAGGCTGAAGAGAATATTGTAGAAGAGTAGCCACCTAACAAACTAGGTCAAGTGCTGCTAGATTTACATAACGAAAGAGTCAAATAAGTTCGAGAAGATGCTTGAAGATCATAAAATGTTGTTGTACCCAGGTTGTAAACAATGGCACAAAAAGTTAGGCAGCACGTTGGAGATGTTGCAAAGCAAGTTACAAATGGCGTCACTGATAAATGATTTGTGGAGCTAATGAAAATCGTAAACAACATGGTTCGCGAGAGTAACGAACTGCTGTCGACAACATACGAAGCAAAAAATGTTGTTTGCCTTCTTGGATTGGAGGTACAAAAGATACACGCATGTCGAGATGTTTGTATCATGTATTGCGGCGCTGAAAAGGATAACTTGGATGCCTGCTAGGTATGCGGTGCATTGCGGTGTATAAGATCAATTTAGTATCAGTTCGTGTTTGTAGCCGGTACTAAACGACATATTTAGTACCGGGCACTGTGCCTAGCCAGCGTGTTGCCGGCCAGCCAGTATCTATCGAGAAACTGGTACTAAATGGGGTTTCTCGATCGATATTGATGGCCCATTTTCCAGCAGTGGTATCAGATGAGTGGGAGGTGCAACACATCAATATGCAGTAGCAACTAGAAAGACACCAACAAATTGTTCGTGACCATATTACACAACTTTTGCACACCGAGTGGAATTTTTTTTTCCAAAACACCTTGACCTGGCTGCATAGGACTTTCCCGGTCCTGCTTCCACATACCACTGTCAATAAAAAACATGAACTATATAATGACATCAATAACTGAGACAGAAATAATAATAGAAACAAAGAACCTTACTAGAATTTGTTGCTTACTGCTAGGTAAACATGATCAAGGCGGCGATAAGAGTGCTCACGAGCAAGCAGATAAGCAGGACATCGAGGTACTTCGCACGGAGATTTAGTGCCACAGTTCTCACTGTAGTGACCAGCATCAGATAGAGCCCTAGAACGATAGTGAGGAAGAATAAGAGCCCTACAACGTTGAATGTTATGTGTTTGTTTGGCTCAGGAATTAAGTGTGCACTCCTAAATATGGCCAAGATTGCGGTAATAAAGGTGCTCCAGTTGAGGATAAGAGTGGACAACTCAAAGATGCTATCTAGTTCTTTACTAACTTTTTCATCGGTGCTTTTTTTCTGTTCTTCAGGCCATATCTTTTGTTGAAGGAGGGAGGCACCAGCCACTAGAGGCAGGAAGGGAATAGCATAGGCATAGTGCATGTTGAATGAGATGAATACGATATATATCATCAGCACCAGATGGAATGACGAGAGGTAGACCAAGGCAGTGCCAAGCTTTCCTTTCGTCTTCAATGAATAGAGGTCAGCACAGATGGCAACAAAGAATGGTGCAATGGCGAGTTTGAAAGTCGTGTTTCCAGTGGGTTTTGCAGCACTTGCAAATCCAATGAACGTGCAGACGGCAAAACTAAGGGCTTTCTGCGAGTATTTGAGGCAACGCCCCTGCTCCTTCATCAGATCAACTGTGGGGGCATGGACTGCAACTACCTGCTTATTTCAGAGGATAGTAATTATGAAGGTTATCTTCAAAAATGTAAATAAATCATATGGAGAACATAATGGAGCAAAGCTGTGTCATGTATTTTATCCACTGGATAACAAAGTTTAAAATGTTGCAGGTCAGGAAAGCAACCTGAGCAGGCTGTGGTACCGGTGATCGGCGGCGACATGATGGAAGATCCACTACAACATCAGGGGCTGAATTATTGATTCCAAGACCAGCAGGGTCCTGTGAAGGTATCAAAAGCTGTACCTGCTACGGAATAGATGGTGTTGGCATCAAATAATATTGCTTAGTTAACTGTAAATATTATGGCACATTTTTTGAGAGAATTGAACATTGAGTCGTTCCGTAGTTCCATGCAAGAAAAGTGCCACTGCAATCGTAGCTATTGGAGAAAAATCCCTCTCTCCAATCAGGAAGTGCCCGTTTTGGATCATTGTAAAGCTACCTTACTAACCAATACTAACCAGATAATATTAAAAGTTTGATTCCACTGTGGATCGATGCCTATACATAACTTAAAATTTATAACTGCTTTAATTTGATCTAACACGTAAGATGCAAAGACAGATGCCTTTTCTTTTTCTCAGATTAATGTGAGTTTACGTTGAGGCTATATTATAAAACATAAGCACAGTGTGAACTGAAGCCACAAAAAGGTATATATGACCCTACCAATTATAATTGAAGTACAGATGCCCACATGATGACATACGTGATAACTTTCAACAGTTTTAATTATATGTGTGTAATAGAAGCATCGTACTTGCGGAATATGATCGAGGTGGTATGTTGGTCTTCCCTGTTGTAGAAAAAATAGGTTTGCAAAAGGACCTGTTGCAAACTTTTTTCTCAAGAAGCCACATTTTAATTATATAGAAAAGAGCCAGAAAACTGATCATGAAGAATGTGCGCGTGCAAGTTGTTCTTCTATTTATATAAGTGCTTCCACATTTTGATCAAGAACTGCTCTAGAAAAGAACTTATATATAAGTATTTCCATGTTTCCACAAGTCTAATGTATCTGCTTGATCAAGAGTGTGGCACGATACGAAATTAACCTGAGCAGTTGTCTTCGGTTGTGGACGGGTCGCCACTGAGTTATCACTTCCAGACTTTATTGCAGGCTGACATAGAGGTACCATTTCCTGCCACCAAAGAAGGTTTAGCCACCAAATTAAGTACTTCCTCCGTTCCGAAATATAAGCATTTGTTGACTTTCAGACATCACGTTTGACCATCCGTCTTATTCAAAAAAAATTATAAAAATATAAAACAAATAAGTCACACTTAAAATATACCTAATGATAAAACAAGTCATAGCAAAATAAATAATATATTCACAAAATTTTTGAATAAGACGAATGGTCAAATATGATACAAGAAAATCGAAAAATGCTTATATTATGGAACGGACGGAGTATGGAGTTAGCATAGGTTCCAAGTACCAAACGTTGAAGCTTGAGAAGCTGTAGCATTAATGTAACGTTTTGTCAACTTTCTTTTGCGTGTCAGCTTTTCTGCAAATTCAGGTGTACTATAAAATTTTACGGAAAAAGTGATGTGCCTGCTAAAATATAATTTTTTTTACAATTAATACACATGAACGGTTTAAAGGTTTTGGTGAATTTAGTATGTTTGTTGTTACATATCCAGTATCAGAAAACTGTTATTAAACTTTTAACTAACGATTTAGATAAATTGTCTGTAAAATCTGCTGTGAATATGTCCACCAAATGGGTCAAACCTTCCCCCACCGGAAATAAATATATTTTTATCCTGCAACGTACAAGTTGTGTACTGGCTTGACATTTGTTCGGTGGTTGTTGACATCATAACCTATGTTGAGAAAAATTGAACTGGCTTCCACCTGCTGCAACCACCCAATAAAGCTTTTAAATGAAAATGCATTGAAAATTTTAAATATTTCAATAACATAGATATGAAGTGCCATATATACCCACAAATTTGATCTTAAAGCCAACATGTATATATATAAGAAATCCTAAAGATTTCAAAAATTTTATTGGTAAACAAGTTAAAATTTAATAAAAGGAGTAGGCGGACAAAGTGAATTCTTCACACTAATGCGGGAAACACTTTGGGTGGTTGCTAGAAATGGCCGAAACACTTTTTGGGTGGTTGCTAGAAATGGCCGAAACACTTTTAGCAACCGGATCTTACACCTGGTGCTATGTTTTGGATGCTAGAAATAGTGTAATTTTTGGATACGTTCCTTGACCCGGATTGGAAATGCGTTTCTAGGACTTGATAAGAAAAGGTAAAGGGATTACCGTCTTGTCATACGCCCGGCCACTGAACACCATAATGGATACGGCCTTCAGCCATCGCCAACCCTTCACTAGAGGTTCTCTTGTTTCTGGTCCTGTATCATCACCTTCATGCTCCAGTTGGGACCATGAACCCGATTTTCCAAGAACATCAAGATCCTTCATGGCCGCCGCTCGCCGGAGTCGTTGCCAGAGCTGTGTAGAGCGCTTCTCTGTTTGCATCCTTTAAGCTCGCGAGACCAATTCCTGCAGCGCTGCTTTTCTCTCTGCACTTGATGAAAATTGGAGATAGATCTCAATTCGACGGATGCTTCCTATGAAACACGGAAATCTAGCTATAGTGCTTATAATTTGAGATGTGGTCACCTATCGCTTTTATTTCTGAAATCCCAGCCAAGTCCTCCCCGTACCATCCGTTGCTTTTAAACAATGCCGAGCACAGGCGTTGGCAGCACGCCACGCTGGCCGGTGGGCCAACAACTTCCAGATTTTCGTCATGGCTGCTCTCATTCCGCTGTGTCGTCTACTCTGGAGTCTGGACTCTAGCTGACTCATCCACCAATAAAGGTTATCTGTACATTATCCTTACAAATATCCACCACCCGGCCGGCCGTCCATCCGCTAAGGGGGTGATTGGTTGCCTGCACCACCCCTCATCCAGCTCCCCGGATGCAACGTAGAGTTGATTGGATGCCTGGGCTAGCTAGTGAGCCTGGCTTGCAGGGTGCAAAAGGAGTCCTCGAGCCTGGCTCGCCGGGTGCGACCAAATTCAACGTTTCTTTGGAGCCAGGCTCCCGCGGTGCTGGTTGCGTGCGGACAAGGGTGCAGGTAGGCAAAAAGAGGGCATTGACGCTGTTCAGCTGGGCAACCAAACAAAAGCTCTGTCCGGCCTGTGCCATAAAAAACGGTAACCAATCACACCGCCTCTGTAGCCGGCGAGCCTAGCCGTCGGGGACCTGGCCGGCTGGTGCAAGCCAGGCTACGCCGGGCAATGAACCAATCACGCCCTAAAAGAATTAAAATAGTTTGCCAACGGTTTTTAGTACATTTGGATAACTAGTTATTATTATTGTGGGGAATGAATTTGTATGGATTAATGTTGGCGATTCAATAAAACTGTTGAAGAACATGCAAATTTATATACTATATATACGGAAAAAAGTCCATATTATTTCCCTCACCTATTCTATACATAAGTTGTTGGCCACTCGAGAAAACAATAGAAGGCATGCACGAGAATTGTTCCTCGGTTATACAAAATTGTCAATCTAGAAAGATGGTATCGTATATATGATTCCCTGAAGCCTATGCGAAACGCCATCCTTTGGTGAACGCATGTGACTGTATAGAGCATTTTCAAAACTCTTTATATCTTTTCTAACTTATAGAAATAGAGATTTTGGTGAAAAAACATCCTATAACAGACTCTTCCAAATATAGAAATCCAGAATATTTGGAAGAGAAACAGACTCTGGATAAGTTATTCTGGATTTCTTCCATCATTTATGTTATATTTGAGAAACAGACTCTGGATAAGTTATAACATCCTATAAGTTATTCTGGATTTCTTCCATCATATCCAGAATAACAGACTCTTCCATCATTTATTATTACATATTATAATCTTTCAAAACTATACTATAAAGAGAATAACTTTTGAAAGCACTTTTCACCAGTATTAGACCACCTCCACCTCACAGAGGACCCACCTATCATAAAAAAACATTGACGAAAGGTGGACGGAAGGGGGGAGACCCATTTTCTTGATTTTTTAAAGTGATTTTCCCCTCGAAACCAAAACTTTTTTCACCTCAAATGGGTCCACCTAAATCTACCCACGACGCCTTTATGTTTCCATATTTAATATGGACCATGTGGGCAAGTTTTCAAATAGATGGTAGTTGATGATTACGTTTGGATTTAAGTTCAATGTGTAGCCATAATTAATATGTACAATCTGAATGAGTTTTCAAACAAATAATAGATTTCCATATTTAATATGTATAATCTGAGAAAGTTTTCAAGTAGATGCTGGTAGTTGATGATCATGTTTGGATTTTAGTCTAATATGTTGCCATAATTAATATGCATAATCTAAGTAAGTTTTCAACAGATGATAGATTTCCATATTTAATATGTATATTTGGAGCAAGTTTTCAAATAGATGGTAGATGATGATTACGTTTGATCTAATTCCAATATGTTGTCGCAATTAATATGTACAATATGAGTATGTTCTCAAACAAATGATAGATTTCCTTGGTTGATGATTGTGTTTAGATTGAAGTTTAATAATTACCATACTAATTTACCGTGACTTATATAAATCCAAAGCCTTTACGTGCGAGAAGATGGAGAACGAGGCCAGCGTCGGCGACATGTCTAGCGGCGGCCGGGCAGCGCAGGACATGATGGAGAGCGTGTC
This sequence comes from Echinochloa crus-galli, assembly GCA_900205405.1. NCBI lineage: Eukaryota > Viridiplantae > Streptophyta > Magnoliopsida > Poales > Poaceae > Echinochloa > Echinochloa crus-galli. The sequence goes on from OAMR01000339.1 coordinate 1,290,355, forward strand.
CGACATGACGGAGGCCGGCAAAAGCAGCTATGCTGCAGTGGCGGCGGCGGTCTCGACCACGGCGGGGACGGGTTGCTAACGGTGGTGAAGAAAGCGTTCATTGACGGTGGTGGCGTCAACTCGGAGGTAGAGTTGACGTCAGCAACCGGCGACAAGGAAGCGGCGACGTCTTCCTGTACGGTCCCTGACAGATGCAGATCTTGTGCTCACGACTGAAGGTCCATGTTTGGTTTTGGTAATTGAGTGACAACTTAGGTGGACTAATATGTGTTTAAGTGAAATACATAGGTGATTAGTCCACAGGTAATTATGTGATGAAGGAGCTCATTGCATATGAGACACGACATGAAGTCATGTAACTAAGTGGAGAAGATCAAGACAAGACTTGGTTTGATGGACCGGTTGCAAGTGTGAAGGGCAAGTCAGAGGCTAAGCACTGGAGCGCTTGGCGGGATGCTTGAGCAATGACTTGACGCTGATGGACCGATGCAACGGTGAAGGGCAAGTGGAGTCAAGATTGATGAACCAATACGTCGCATGATGATACGAAGTGGATCATATCATTTGTGATGAAGTTGGTGCATATGTTGCATCAACATTAGAGAAGATGGAATGGAATGTGCAAGGCAAGGGTATAACTAATAGACATTTCATTTAACCGGTCATAGGTGAATAGAGAAGTGTATGACCGGGTTTAGGATAGATGGTCGTACTATCAAGAGGGGCAAACTTGTTTGCATATCGGTCATCTAGTGCCACTTCAGCGATCTAAAATTGCGATGTTGCTAGGATCGAGTGGCGACTAACTTGAGAAAGAGTGCTGTTGAAAATTTTGGAAAATCCAGTTCTGTCGAGACTGGTCGGACAGTCCGTGGCATTGGCTCGGACAGTCCGAGAAATGTGAGTTGGAAAAATAATTGAATATCTGTGATATTTCATTCGGGTGTCCGATCGGCTTGTCCAATCGGCTTGTCCGATCGTTCCTCGGACAGTCCGTGATGTGGTCTCGGACTGTCCGTGGTGAGTGGTGACTGGTGGGGCCGTGGGCGCAGACTTTCGAGGTGTTGCTATGTCCTCCGAATGGTTTGATGAAAGGTCGGACAATCCGTGGAGACGGTCGGACAGTCCGTGTCCTATGTTATGTGAGAGAACCCACTCTGTTGATCTCTTGACCAATCTAACTTTGCAATGTTGCTAAGATCAAGTGGTGTGGTGAAGAGAGTGAAAAACTCTTTGAGAAATGTTTGTGAAAATGCTAACTCACTCACACATAAGGTCGTACACTTATGGGGTTAGCACTTTTTGCAAAGGGGTTGAAGAAATTGGTTGATGGCCATGGGTTGTGGTGATCTTGGTTCTGCTTTGATCCAAAGTGTTTTGGGTCAAGTATTCAGTTGGATTGTTTAGTCCTCTGAATGAGCTTTCCATAGAGTCCAAGATCACCTAATTTGGACATCAGAGCTAAAAGTTATGGGCGTTTTACCGAGTGCCGGCTGTGCTGAAAATAGAGTGACGGACCGTCCACGACCAATGGCGGACTGTCCGAGGATTGATCGGACTGTCCGCGGGAATGGGCCGGACAGTCCATAAATTCGCCCAGTTTTACCAGAAGGTTCGGGGGTTCAAGATACATGGGTCGGACGGTCCGTGGATAACTGCGGACGGTCCGCGGATGATGAGTTTTTGACCGTTTGGATCTCAACGGCTAGTTTTTAAAATAGCGGACGGTCCGAGAATGCTGTTTACAAACTAAGATGACGGTCATCAATGTGTAATACTACCTGCTACTCTGTCTAATATCAATGATGGTCATCTGTCTATAATACTACTTGCCACTCTGTCAATAGTGTCTCCTAATATTACAAATACTCATCAAAGTCTACGAGCCTGTTTGGCTGATAAACTTTTGCCTTATGCTGCTACTGATGCTGATGTTCAGCCATCAGCCAGCAGCCAGGCTGCTGTTCAGCCAAGCCAGCAGCCAACAGCCATGCTTTTGTTCAACAGTCAGTCAGCAGCAACAGCCAAGCCAGCAGCCAACAGCCAAGCCAGCAGCCAACAGCCATGCCAGCAGCCAACAGCCAGTCAAGTATTTGTTCTCAATAGCTAAATTAATTACAATTGTATACAAAATTAACCAAGCATTTTTAGTGTTTTGAAATGTTGAACTGTGCAATTGAAATTTAATTTGGTTCCTTAGTTTTAGAGTTATATGTTTTTTTTGTTTTGGGATGAGGTCTTCGATTTTGTCCGTCGTGTATGCACGCGTATGTTGTCTTCTCTTTTTAATTAGGGTAGCAGGGAACAAAATCCTTCCATAAATATCTACTCCCTCCGTCCCACAATAACGGACCTTTTTTGGAAAATATCAAACAGATTAGTAGTCATGACAAATGACCATGTTACCCTTCATTGGAGTTACAAAAGTAGCATTAACTAACTATTTGATTGGCTCTATACATTTTCCTATACACTTTTACGTTTCTCTATGCACTTTTGTATTAATACGTGCATCTTTAAAAGCTAAATGGAGATTCTTTACGGGACAAAATTGGAATGCTAAATGGTCTGTTATTGTGGGACGGAGGAAGTAGGTCTTTATTAGGGCCCATGTCGTCTTGGAAAGACCCAATTAATTATCGGTTTGGCTGCGCACGCAAACAGGGTCGACCAAATCAAATTGCATAATTGAGCTGAAAGGTAGCCCAAATAACTTGGGTTTTCGAGCTCTGATAGTACTTGCATCACTTGACAATGATGGATCTATTGCTTTGACAATTAAGGAAACCCAAAAATTGTATGGAGATTGTTAACACCAAAAATTGGCACCTGAAAGAGGCTGACGAGTGGGCCAGGCTCCGTAGAAAGATTCCATTCGGCAGGAAGGCCTTCTTCGAAGCATTCGGCAAAAGATGCTCTGCGATCGGGAATCCGCCATCGTTCGGCAAAGGAATTGTTCCACAGTTGGAAACGGAAGCATTCGGGAAAGCATGATGACGTGGATTGAATATAAGGAAGAAGCCGATTTGGTGAAGAGTATGAGATGAATACGGCGATGCGACGTATTTCTTTGGAAATAAACATTTGTAAACGGAATCGACTAGGAATTGTGTCAAAACCAGGGTATAAATATAAACCCATGGTGATTGTAATAGGGATCGAACAATCGAACTCGATCTGATAGGTTTATCACTATCGACGAGGCTTGTGTCCTTCTTCACGGAACCCGATCGGCTATCTAGCCGTATTCGGCAGCCTTCACGAGTAAAATCCAGATTGCCACGTGTAGCGGGTTCAGACTTGTTGGTTTTGTATGGGTCTTGACAGAGCCGGGTATCATGCGGTAGATGCAGGTTTTTGGGTCGTTTCTCTGAACTAATCATCCGGTGTATTAGAGCTCGAACTCGATCTGATAGGTCTATCATCATCGACGAGGCTTGTTCCTTCTTCATGGAACCCGATTCGGCTGTCTAGCCGTATTCGGCAGTCCCTTCACGAGCGAAACATGTTCGTAGCTTTGTTTGCTGTATAGCCGTATTCGGCAGTCCCTTCACGAGCGAAACATGTCCGTAGCTTTGTTTTAAATAACGAATGCTTTTAGCCTTCCACGATTAGAGTATATCATGCGGTAGATTGATCTATTCTTGGTTGGTGGTGTGATTTCGAACAAGTTGTATCATGCGGTGGATTAACTTTTTTGTTTTTACACCTGACGGGTCCAAAAGTACCTAGACATGCGGTAGACTAGTGCTTTAAACCTATGCATTCTTGTTTATTAGAAATCTGTGATCGTGCTTTCGCCTTATATTTATTTTACCATGCTCTACTCTCGTCAATCGGTTATGAATATGTGCTGCAAAGATTATTTAACCAAATACCGATCTTTCATCATCATGACGTCATGCGGTCGGCAGTGTACTTCTTACATGCTTTGCCGATTATGCTATGGATTGCCGACAGATAGCTTGTCTATAACTATATGTCGGTCGAAACTGGCTTTGCGAGCCGTACAGATGGAACTGTCTGGTATCAAGCCGGCACGTTCCAGGTTTTATCTAAATATTTTTCTTCCGTTGTTAGTTTCAGGGAAAACTGACTGGCACGCCTCCGGATTCGAACGCTCGAGCCACGTGTGAAGCCAGCTGATTCGGCTTGCTGTGTGCTTGGCGTGAAACTGCAGATTTTACGTCAACACACTTTTTGGCACGCCCGGTGGGACACGACACATTTTTTGGTCTCTCAATTCAACACACTTTTGGGACTCACAAGCTTTGAAGATGCCTGAAGTAAGAGACATTTTGGACATCAACAAATGGTGAAGACTGCTGCAGAATAGTTCATCAAGAAATGTCTGCTGTCTTTTGCTAAAAACAGAAGAGAATAGGAGTGGTGCACCGTTTCTCAAGACAGACCTGCCAAGAGTTTTACTGCCTGGACAATCTGATCTTAATGAAGAAGAAGAAAGGGAGAGGTTCTCTGGTCTGTTATACAAAGCTCTGGGGAACACAATGACCAATCATAATGCTACATTCTTGAACAGCTTTCGACACATAATGATTGGCATTTTTGGTCAGCAAGTGGATAAGCCTTTTGAACAAACATATGGGCAACTTGGTGGCCCAACATACTTCAATATTCAAACAACAGGTCAAAAAGTTCATGGTAAAGGAACTGTTGAAGAAACTGGAGCTTCTGGTACTAAGGATGCGAATGGTCAACCAATTCAGCAGAATCCTCAGCCTGCAATGCAAAAAACTCGCACATACGGTGATATGGCATTCGGCACCACAGCAAATCCACCTGCTTCTGCTTACAAGATATCTCCTTTGAATAACAGGTTGCAGAGGGATATGTATGGGAATGGATATACAGAATTCATGGATTATAATGCTATCGATGCTCTCCCGAATCCTGGATATGTTGGTAATGCAGGAATGTTTGCTGGAAGGACAGGAAATCAAGACACTAATGTAGACCTCGTGGTGCAAAAAATGACCGATGTGTTGCAAAATCAATTCGGTTTGAAGCCCAAAAATCAAGAATACATGTACTCCTCTCCTTTCCCAGAATGGTACCAAAGAGTGTCATTGCCTAACAGAGTCAAAGTTCCTACAGAATTCACTAAATTCTCAGGGCAAGAAGATACTAGCACTGTGGAGCATATAGCTAGATACTTGATGCAGCTTGGAGAAGCCTCCGCAGATGAAGCCTTTAGAATCAGATACTTTCCTTTGTCCTTGACAGGTCCAGCATTTACATGGTTTGCTACTTTGCCTGCTCAATCAATTTGTACTTGGAAGGATCTGGAGCAGAAGTTCCATGCTCATTACTATACTGGCAGCACTGAGAAAAAGTTGGTTGATTTAACTAGCTTAAGACAAAGGAATAATGAAACACCTACAGAATTCCTTAGAAGATTTAGGGAAACAAAGAGCATGTGCTTTTCTCTGAACATACCTGATGATCAGTTGGCTGGAATGGCTGTAGCTGGGATGCTGCCTGCAATACGTGAAAAGTTATTCGAGATGGAGTTTGAAGATCTGGGTCAGTTGTCACAAAAATTGGCATTAATGAGTAACCAAGCATATGGCTTCAAGAAGGATGGTAGATTTGCCAAACAAAATGATGTAGCCGACATTTACAACAAATTCCTCGAGAGAGCAGATCAAGGGGATGAGTATGAAGATAATGAAGAAGTAGCTGCAGCAGAAATAGTGTGGGGCAAAGAGCCGATTACTGTGAATCAAAAGTGGGTCAAGCAGACTAAAGGTGCTTATGATTTTGATGTAACCAAAGCAGACAAATTATTTGATTTCCTTGTGAAAGAAGGCCGAATCAAGTTACCAGAGGGGCATTCCATGCTTCGGCCGGATGGAGTAAGAGACAAAAAATATTGTGGATTCCACGACAGAAACTATCCCTGTATTGCTGACAGATAGCTTGTTCATAGCTATATGCCGATCAAGATTGGCCTTGCAAGCCGTAGAGATGGAACTGTCTGAGACAGCAATCCATTTCCTCAGAATATGATTGGGTTTTCAGTTAACATGGTAAATGTTGTTGCACCTGAAGAGAAGGGAAAAATGAAAGTTTTGACTTCAAAAAGGGCAAGACAAAGTGGCTCAGTTGACCCCGCTCGGCAAATCACGATTGAACAAATTCACAAGAAAGAACCTCATTCCTCGAATAGCCGATTTGAAATTGGGGAATCTTCTAAGCCAAGAGTTACTACGCGTATTCTCCTCAATAAATGGCAGCGTCAGCAAGAAAAAGAACGTTACCAGAGACGTAAACGTGAAGAAGAGAAAAGGAGATACGAAGAAGAAATGTATAGAGAAGAACAAGAAGAATATGCTCGAGAACAAGAACGTGCACACTGGGGGTGCGCATTCTTCAGACATTGTTGGAACGAGGGTTTAAAGCTTCCCACATGGAATAATTGTCCCGAATGCAATGATAGACATGATGAATACAGGCAGGATACTATCAATCGCCGATCTGTCCATGAAAGAATTAGCAGAATACATCCCAGTGATGATCGGCGTTTTGAGACATATGAGAATGATAACCAAACAAGGAAGAGGTATGCTGACCACAGATGGATTGATCATGAAGAGGAAGATCATCATGGCTATGTATGGCAAAAATGACAGTGGTGCCCACCTGGTTTGAGGAAGAGTCAAAAGAGAAGAGTGCAGCGCCTAAGAAATCAAGAATAAAAGCAAGCAGGAACTAGGATGAAATCAATATGGCGCCCAAAAGACAGACCTGATGAATCTGATCGTTTGGCTCCCACATGCATGGTATGCTTCTTACCGAATGAATTTATGGCTCCAGCTAATTAAATTGTACAGGAAGAAATATTGCCAGAGATGGATGAAGCCGAGCAATTAGGGTTAATGGCATAGTTGATGCTGAATAAGCAAGCTATTTTCGATAAACCAGCTAAGAATCGCCACATGAAGCCATTGTACTTAAGGGGGTTTGTCAATGGGAAGCCATTAACTAAGATGTTTGTTGATGGTGGAGCTGCTGTCAATGTGATGCCATACACTACGTTCAGAAAGCTTGGCATGGGTCCTGGAGATTTAACACCAACAAGCATAGTTTTAAATGATTTTGCTGGAAATCCTTCAAACACTAAAGGATGCGTACATGTGGATTTGATGATCGGGTCTAAAACTCTGCTTACAACCTTCTTTGTTATTGAGGGCAAATGATCATATAGTTTGTTGCTTGGAAGGGATTGGATCCATGCAAATTGCTGTATTCCATCTACCATGCATCAGCTAGATGTGTATAAGAGACAGTGTCTACATGATGACCGGCCTGAATATCACAGAGTCTGCTCCTTGGGTGTTATTCTTTGATGGATCTTCATGTAACAAAGGTGGTGGAGCAGGTATTTTTAATTATCTCACCCAAAGGGAAGTATTTGAGTTTGCTATTCCCATTCAATTTACTGTTACTAACAATCAAGCTGAGTACGAGGCATTGCTGCTGGAATGAGGGTTTAAAGCTTCCCACATGGAATAATTGTCCTGAATGCAATGATAGACATGATGAATACAGGCAGGATACTGTCAATCGCCGATCTCTCCATGAAAGAGTTGGCAGGATACATCCCAGTGATAATCGGCGTTTTGAGACATATGAGAATGATAATCAAACGAGGAAGAGGTATGCTGACCACAGATGGATTGATCATGAAGAGGAAGATGATCATGGTTATGTATGGAAAAAAGGACAGTGGTGCCCACCTGGTTTGAGGAAGAGTCAAAAGAGAAGAGTACAGCGCCTAAGAAATCAAGAATTAAAGCAAGCAGGAACTAGGATGAAATCAATATGGCGCCC
>OAMR01000339.1:1316040-1351347 GCA_900205405.1 Echinochloa crus-galli
ATTTAAAAGTCACCTAGCTACAAGCTTATTGCCCTGCCCACATCAGACTGCTTTTCGCACCAGGTTTCCACCGCTGTCGCGAAAGCATAAGATCGAATAGTATAGAAATAGAAAGCTTCACCAGAATCAGTAGCTTGCTGATATTATGTCTTGGTAAACGTGATCACGGCAGCGATAAGAGTGCTCAAGAGTAGACAGATAAGTAGGACGTCAAGGTACTTTGCACGGAGATTTAGTGCCACCGTTCTCACTGTGGTGACTAGCATCAGATAGAGCCCGAGAACGATGGTGAGGAGGAACAAGAACCCCACACAGCTGGCTGCTATTTGTATGTTTTTGTTTGCCTCACGAACGAAGTGACTAAATATGGACATGATCGCAACGATGAAGCTGCTCCAGTTGAGGATCAGAGCAGAGAAGTCGAAGATGCTGTCTAGATCTTTACTAGCTTGGTCGTCGTCAGTGCTTTGCAAATGGGGCCATAGCTTTTGTTGAAGGAGTGAAACACAAGCTATTAGCGGCAGGAATAGACTGGCATATGCATAGTACATGTTGAATGAGATGAATATGAGGTATATCATCAGCACCAAATGGGATGATGAGAGGTAGACCAAGGCACTGCCCTGCTTTCCCTTCGTCTTCAGTGAGAAGAGGTCAGCGCAGATAGCAACGAAAAAAGGTGCAATGGCGACTTTGAAAGTCATATTTCTGGTGGCGTTTTTAAGGCTTGCGTAGCCAATCAATGTGCAGATGGCAAACCCGAGGGCCTTCTGTGAGTATTTGAGGCAACGCTCCTGCTGCTCCTTGATCTGATCATCTGTGGGGCCATGGACTGCAACTACCTGCTTATTCCAGAAAATAATGATAACTGCCAGCTGCGGAATGTGAATAAAAATTTGCGAATAAGGCACACGTGGAGAACTAGTGGTAGCTCTGTGATGCACTTCAACCACCGGATAAGATGCTACTTCCTCTGTTTCAAATTATAGTTTGTTTGACTTTTTTAACTCTAAGTTTGACCGCTTGTCTTATTCAAATTTTTATACAAATTATCATATTTTTTATGGTGGCTTGCTTTATTAATAAAAAATATTTAAAAATGCATTACGTTTGACTATATTTACACAAGTTTCTTTTTTTTGAATAAGATGAGCGGTCAAACATGTGATAAAAAGAGTCAAACGAATTGTAATTTGAAACGAAGGGAGTAGTTAAGAATGCTGCAGGTCAGGAAACTAACCTCAGCAGTTTCCTTTGGTAGTGGAAGGTTTGACAATGCAACATCCATTACAACCTCCTGGACTGAATTATTGCTTCCGGACTCGGCAGTGCGTTGCGGAGGTAGCAAAGGCTGTACCTGCTATGAAGAAGGAAGGTGCTGGCATCAAATGCTTGCAATAATATTTATGGTGTCGTTCCATGCAAGAAAAGAGTCATTGTAATCCTAACTGTTTTACATGAATCGTCTCCAACCATGAAGTGCTCGCAGAACAACAAAACTATGGTCAACTGGTTGCCAATCTGTGGATTCGCAGCACCAACGACATGCTCTTTCTATAAAGCTTTATTTGCACTGTTAATCGGTTCATTCATACGGCCTAATTGGATTGTTACAATTGTACAAAATTGGTGAAGAAACTTGTGACATACAAGATATACTTGTACACGGTATGCATCCGCGTATAACATCAATGAGCTTCAAATTAGTCAGCATTTTCTAGTGTATAACTTCATTCAAAAATAGCACAGATTGCAAAACTATAGAGCTACTAAAAGAACAGAAATATTCCATTGTGATATTGAAATGTTATAATTTAATTCCTGCGTTCTTCCCTGAACTCTTATTACTCTTTTAGTTTTATCTTACCTGTCGCACGCATGGATGTTTTGTTTTTCACTGATTATTGTCAATTTCCTTAGTGGCTATATGAGAAAACACTAAGAAAAGCGTCAATATCAGTCACAAAGGTACAACTCTATCAGAAATAAGAGCTAACTATTCTTAGTTAAATATTTGTGTAATAGAAGGCACACGGGTAGATGTTTGAGTGAGCTGGTGTTATTACGTGGGTTTTTCAAGTTACAAAAATAAGTTTGCACAAAAAAGATACAGGTATATAGAAATATCAGAACTATCCAAGCTAGTGCGTGCTTGATCAAGAACATGGCAGGACACAAAATTAACCTCAGTGGTGGCCCTCGTGTGTGGATGTTTCACCCCAAGATCTATCTCAGCTTCTGTCAGTGAATTATCATTTACGAACATTGGAGAAGACTCCATTTCCTGCGATCAACAGAGGGTTTATGCACCAAATATGCCAAAATAGCAAAGGCTCCAAGTAACTATCACAAAATGCTGAACAGTTGAACTACGAGATCTTGTAAAAGTAACCTTTTCTCAACCTTTTCTCTGCAAATTCTGGTGGGCCATTCAGAGGAGGGCAATCAGTAGCAGCTGATAACTGATATAGAATAAACCTACTAAAATTACGATGTTGACAGCTTGACAACTAATTTGTGTAATTTGTACATTTTGTGAATTTTGTAAATACTACTGTTAAAATTTGATATTACTAACTTTGCAAATCATCTGTAAATCTGTTGTATATAAGATGCGTTGTTATACGGGAGAAATCAAACTTATTACCACCAACTCTGTTTTGACTTTTCACATTGTCCCTTCCCATCAAAATATAAACGAACTTATTCAAGACCCTGGACCTATTCAGTAAGGTCCAATATATATTCAGCCTCACAGAAATATGCTTATTTGTTTCTCCTTCAACAAGCTGTGTATTGACATGGCATTTGGTGATGATTGTCCACATGATTTCAGTACCTCTGTCTCTGTGAATCATGTGCCTGTATAAACCACGAATTTGAACTTAAGATCACATCATGACGGGTAAGAGAAGTCGATAAGGTGGACTGTTCAGGTACAAAAATAATAAGCAAAGGTGAAGGAAAGTATTTTATTACCATCATGTTTGCTGCCCGGCCATTGAATGCCAGTATCGACACGGCCTTCAGCCATCTCCAACCCCTCCTCAAAGGTTCCCTTCCTTCAAGGTCGTCGTCACCTGCATGCTCCACTTGATCCCATGAATCCATTTTTTGTGCCAGTAAATCCTTCCTGGCGTCCATTCGCTGGAGCGGTCGCCATTTCTGCGAAGAGCGCTGCTCAGCTTCCATCTCTCTTCTATCTGCACGTAGATATGGCCGGAGCACGATGCAAAGAGAAAGAGGTAGCTCAATTCGACAGAGGGGTTTCCTATCAACCAGGGAAATCCGGTGCTTATATTTGGATGTGTCCGGAGAACCGAAAGCTTTTGTCTCTGAAACCGTCGCCCTAGTCCTTGCTCTCGTTAAGTCTTAACCAATAATAGTGTCAGACTCCCGGACTTTGGCTACACTGCTCTCGAATCTGCGTCATGCTCATCACGTCTACTCTCCAGTCGGACTCACAATGTGCCAATAGGTTGTCTGTACAACGATCAGTACAAATATTTAGCCGCCGGGAGTCAGACCGCAATTTGCTGAACTATTTCGCAGGAAGTACTCGACGTAGGAAGGAAATAGTCAATGCCAACATGATGCTGCAGTTGGAGAAGATGGGTGCGCAAAGCAGAAATGGGGTGATCTTGCGTGCGTGAGAAGGATGAAAGGTGGCATGCTCGGTTGGTTAGAATCTCTATTATGGTGGAAACTATTTATTTTGATTCGAGTTTTTGACTGAACATGCATGTGATTGGTTATATTTTGGATCAGTTATACTTTTAGATGGATTCTGTTTTTATCGATAGTGATTGGGATACTTGCAGTAAATTCGTTTAAGGAGAACTTATTTTTTCTTATTCCCATTTTGCTATGTTTGCATTGAGATTATTCATTCATATATTTAATGATTCAATAAAATTAAAAACTCAAATTTAGAGAGGCTTCTGAATTTTGTTGGGAATAATGGACAGAACCAAAATGATATGTTTTGACCAAAAGGAAATATACAAAGTTCTGCAGTTGCTCTGATTATGCACAGTACAACAGCAATACGAGGAATATAATCAGGACATGATCCATTTAGTCGTAGGCCATGCATGTGATTAAATATCTCACTACCAGAAACGTTCACAAAAAGTATTGGCTCCAAACCTGGTACTAGTAGGGACAAACCAAAATGATATGTTTGGACAATTTCCACCTCATCATCTATCCACTGAATAAGCTATTGATGCATAGTGGATGGAATACAGCAATTTGCATGGATCCAATCCCTTCCAAGCAGCAAACTATATGCCCCTTTGCCCTCAATAACAAAGAAGGTTGTAAGCAAAACTTTGAACCCAATCATTAAGTCCACGTGTACACATCCTTTGGTGTCTGAAGGATTTCCAACAAAATCGTTCAGAACTATGCTTGTTGGTGACAAATCTCCAGGGCCCATGCCAAGCTTTCTGAATGTAGTGTATGGCATCACATTAACAGCAGCTCCACCATCAACAAACATCTTAGTTAATGGCTTTCCATTGACAAATCCTCTCAAGTACAGTGGTTTCATGTGCCGATGATAGCTTGCTTATTTAGCATCAATTGTGCCATTAACCCAAATTGCTCGGCTTCATCTATTTCTGACAATATTTCTTCCTGCACAATTTGATTAGCTGGAGCCATGAATTCATTCGGCAAAAAACATACCATGCATGTGGGAGCCGAACGACCAGGTTCATTAGGTCTGTCTTTTGGTTGCCATATTGATTTCATCCTAGTCCCTGCCTGCTTCAATTCTTGATTTCTTTGGCGCTGTACTCTTCTCTTTTGGCTCTTCCTTAAACCAGGTGGGCACCACTGTCCTTTTTGCCAGACATATCCATGATCTTCTTCTTCTTCTTCATGATCAATCCACCTGTGATCAGCATACCTCTTCCTCGGTTGACCATCATTCTCATGTATCTCTAGGCGCCGACCATCACTAGGACGTATTCTTCCAATTCTTTCATGGACGGTACGCCGATTGCAGTATCTTGCCTGTATTCAACATATCTATCATTGCATTCAGGACAATTATTCCATGTGGGAAGCTTTAAACCCTCGTTCCAACAATGTCTGAAGAAGGCACATCCCCAATGTGCACGCTCTTGTTCCCGTACATATTCCTCTTGTTCTTCTCTATACCTTTCTTCTTCAAATCTTCTTTCTTCCTCTTCGTTCTTGTGCCTCTGGTAGCGCTCCTTTTCTTGCTGTCGCTGCCATTTATTGAGAAGAATACGCGAAGTGACTCTAGTTTTAGAGGACTTTCCAATTTCAAATTGACCATTCGGGAAACGAGGCTCTTTTTTGTGAATCTGTTCAATCGTGATTTGCCGAGTGGGATCAACCGAGCCATCCTGTCTTGCTTTCTTTGAAGTCAAGACTTTCATCTTTCCTTTCTCTTCAGGTTCAACAACGTTTACCATATTAACTGAGAACCCAATCATGTTCTGAGGGAACGGGTTACTGTCTAATTTCGTCTTATTGTCAAATTTCAGATGCCCCTCTTGGATAGCTTTCTGGATCCTCACTCTAAAGACTCTGCACTCATTGATGGAATGAGAGTTTCTATCATGGAATCCACAATATCTCTTATCTCTTATTCCATCAGGCCGAAGCATAGAATGCCCTTCTGGCAGCTTGATCCGGCCTTCTTTTACGAGGAAATCAAACAGTTTATCTGCTTTAGTCACATCAAAATCATAGGTGCCTTTATTCTGCTTAATCCACTTCTGACTTACCATAACTGGCTCTTTGCCCCCACACTATCTCTGCTGCAGCCACTTCCTCGTTATCCTCATACTCATCCCCTTGATTTGCTCTTTCGAGGAATTGATTGTAAATGTCAGCTACATCATTGTGTTTAGCAAATCTGGCATCCTTCTTGAAACCATACGCTTGGTTACTCATCAACGCCAATCTGTGTGACAACTGGACCAGATCTTTAAACTCCATACCGAACAGCTTTTCTCGAATTGCAGGCAACATCCCAGCTACAGCCATACCAGCCAGCTGATCATCTCATCTGGAATATTTAGAGAAAAGCACATATTCTTTGTTTCCCTGAATCTTCTGAGGAATTCTGTGGGTGTTTCATTAAATCTTTGCCTCATGCTAGTCAAATCAACCAATTTCTTCTCAGTGCTGCCAGTGTAGTAATGAGCATGGAATTTCTTTTCTAGGTCCTTCCAAGTGCAAATTGACTGAGCAGGCAAAGAAGCAAACCACGTAAAAGCTGGACCTGTCAATGATAGAGGAAAGTATCTGATTCTGAAAGCCTCATCTGCTGAAGCTTCTCCGAGCTGCATCAAGTACCGAGCTATATGTTCTACAGTGCTAGTGTCATCTTGTCCTGAGAATTTAGTGAACTCTGTAGGAACTTTAACTCTGTTAGGCAATGACACCCTATGATACCACTCTGGGAAGGGAGAAGAGTACATGTACCCCTGATTTTTGGGCTGCAGACCGAATTGATTTTGCAATACATCGGTCATTTTTTGCACCATGAGGTCAACATTGGCATCTTGATTTCCTGGCCTCCCAACGGGCATCCCTGTCGCACCAACATATCCGGATTTGGGAGAGCATCAATAGCATTATAATCCATGAACTCTGAATATCCATTCCCATACATATCCCTTTGCAGCCTATTGTTTAGAGGAGATATCTTGTAGGCAGAAGCAGGTGGATTTCCCGTAGTGCCGAATGCCATATCACCATATGTGCGAGATTTCAGCATTGCATGCTGAGGATCTTGTTGAATCGGTTGGCCATTTGCACCCTTGGAACCAGAAGTTTCAGTTTCTTCAACAGTTCCTTTACCATGAGGTTTCTGAACTGACGTTTGAACATTGAAGTATGTCGGGCCACCAAGCTGCCCGTGTGCTTGCTCGAAAGGCTTAACCACATGCTGACCAAAGATGTTGACCATTATGTGCCGAAAGCTATTCAAAAATGTGGCATTGTGATTGGTCATCGTTTCCCCCAGAGCCTTGTATAACAGGCCAGAGAACTTCTCTCTTTCTTCATCTTCAGTAAGATCAGATTGTCCAGGCAGTAGAACTCTTGGCAGATCTGACTTGAGAAACGGCGCACCACTCCTATTCTTAGCAAAAGACAGCAAACACTTCTTAATGAACTGATCTGCAGCAGTCTTCACCATTTGTTGATGTTCCTCAGACAATTCTTCAAGAGTGACGTCCATAATATCCTTTAAATCAGGCATCTTTAAAGCTTGTTGTCCCACCGAGCGTGCCAAAAAGTGTGTTGACGTAAAATCAGCACCTTACGCCAAACACACAGCAAGCTGAACTAGCTAGCTTCACACGTAGCCCGTTTGAATCCAAAGGCGTGCCAGTCAATTTTTCCCTGAAAACTTTGACAAAAAGAAGAAAATATTTAGATAAAAACCTGGAACATGCCAGATGATACAAGACAGTTCCATATCTGCGGCTACAAAGCCAATTTTGAATGACATATAGCTATGAACAAGCTATCTGTCGACAATCAAAGCATCATTCGGTAATCGGTAAAGCATACCAGAAATACGCTGCCGAACACGTGACGTCAGCATGACAAAAGATTGGTATTTGCTTAAGTAATCATTGCAGCACATAAACATAACCGATCAACGAGAACAGAGCATGATAAAATAAATAGGAAGCGGAAAGTATAATCATAATTTTTAAATAAACAAGAATGCATAGGTTAAAAGCACTAGTCTACCGCATGTCTAGATACTTTCAAACCCGTCAAGCATAAAAACAAACAAGTTAATCCACCGCATGATACAACTTGTTTGAAATCACACCACCAACCAAGATTAGATCAATCTACCGCATGATATACTCTAAACATGGAAGGCTAGAAGCACTCATTGTTTAAAACAAAACCATGAGCACGTTTCACTCGTGAAAAGACCGCCGAATACGGCTATACAGCCGAATCGGGTTCCATGAAGAAGGAACAAACTTTGTCAATGATGATATATCTATCAGATCAAATCGAATTCTAATCCACCGGATGATTAGTTCTAAGACGACCCAAAAACCTGCATCTACCGCATGATACCCGGTTCTGTCAAGATCAGATGTGTATAAGAGACAGGTCCCACCCATGCAAACCAACAAGTTTGAACCCGCAACACGTGACAATCTAGGTTGACTCGAATTCGGCTATGGAGAAACCGTGACTCGCTTGTCATATCATAAACTAGAGACGAATCTAATCAATCTAAATTGGGCAAAGGAGTGTTAATTGAATTAAACATAAAAGTAAAATTCAAAGCAACACGGGATAACTTAAAGAATCTATTAGATATTGCCAAATCTAATAGAGCCGGTAACTTGCTTCAAGCTAAATCTTAGCCTACCGCATGACTCATGATTTAACAAGAAAGCCTTCTTGAACCAAGCTTAAATCCATCGCATGATACTAAGCATGATACAAGGTTGCCGATACTTACGGAGGTCGACGGATCGATGATTCCCCTCGAAAGAATTCGACGACACGACTAAAAGACTCGAAAGTTAGTGCAAGGCCGGTTTATTGTGTAATTGTTCTGTCCCTATTACAATCACCATGAGTCTATATTTATACCCAGGTTTTGACACGACTTCTAATCGATTACGATTACAATATTTATTTCCAAAGATAAACATCGAAGCGCCATATTCATCTCATACCCATCATCAAATCAGCCTTTTCCTTATATTTAATCCACGTCATCACACGTTCCCGAATGCTTCCGTTTCTACCTGTGGAACAGTCCCTTTGTCGAACGACGATGGGTTCCCGACCGCAGAACGTCTTTGCCGAATGCTTTGAAGAAAACCTTCCTTGCCGAATGGTATTATTTATCAAATCCGGCCCACACGTCAGTCTCTTCCTGGTGCCAATTTTTGGTGTTAACAGAATCATTGTTTGCAATGATACATAATAGTCGACACCTACTCAGGACCCCTTGCTCCTCCCTGTCGTTGTCCCCTTTGGCGCTTCGGCCTTCTCGCCAATGCCGGGGCCCGACGATTCTCGTAGTCTGCCGGTGAGTAGCGGTCTGCCGGCCTAATCTCCTGTCTGAGTGGATGAGGACCAGCAACCACGGGTGTGGACGCCTCATCGACTATCTCCTGTGTGACCTGAGTAGGCTGTGGGTAGCTGAAGAACTGTGAGAAGTCCTCCTCCTCAGGTAGGGTCCCGAACGGCTCTGAGCCTGTGTGTGAGGACCCAGAAACACCATGTATAACCTCGTACGGTGGCGGAACTATATTGAAATAGATTATGCATTACATTCAATTCAATAGTAAACATTGCAAAGAAAGAATGAATTTTTCGAATAATACGAACCTGGTGGTACGGGGTTGAACACCTGAGTGCTATATCCCTGAAACGGCACAGAAGGTGCACCACGAAAGGTAGGAGGCTGCTGAGTCAGCGCTGGCGTAGGTATAGTCAGTGACCCGTGCCAACCAGATCCGCCTGGCTGGTCAGGAGCCGGAGGAGTGTGGATGTGACGCTGCATCCCCAGCGGTCGTGGTGGCCTCGACGACCCGCGACGGTCTCGTACAACATCGTCTGTCTGTCTACAAGTAACTACCTCCACAAGGCGCTTAGCCTTCTGTCCAATACGAGCGAACATCTCGATGATATCATCAAGCACACCGCTGGAGTCCCGCTGACGGAGCAGAGCCTGGTACTGAAGTGCGTCATGCTCTATGTCCATGCCCAAGTCCGCCTACGCGTAATAAGAATTCTATGTTACATAACTAAATAACCAAATGCAATGAATGAAATATGTGCAATATGTGCGCAGACGTACCGCCTGGTGGAGTGCGTGTCCCGCGTGTCCTGGGTACAGCTGGGACTGTGGTACGACCGGCCGATCATCCTGTGGAGGCTTAACGTGGAGAAGCCGTAGGCGTGTGCGAGGTGCATACCACTGCATGTACTAGGGGTACGACGTGGGGTCGTACGGCTGCTGCTCCTCGACACGGTCTGTCATAGCTAGAGGCCATGCATCAAGCCACGTCTGCATCCTCTGTGTGAGCTCGGCTAGTGTCTTTCGAGGACCCTGCATTTTATACCTGCATGACAGTTTTTTTTAAATAAACACGAAAATGAATTGACAATATGAATGGTACAGTGCGTATCGAATCGAACTTACCCATGCACATTACGAGGAACCAAGTAACCCAGCTGAACCGGGACCTCCTGGCGTAGCCCAAACTGCCGCATCACTCGATGCACCGCGTAGTCCTCAACAAAAACATCAAACACCAACTTCTTCCTCGTCATCCAAAACTCAATATCCTCATAACAGCTCTCTGAGATACCAAGGCCGCTCGATCTGTAGTGAATCGCGTGCTGCATGTACGGCTCCCAAACTACATGCTCAGGTCTCAGGTGGTCAAACTGCTCAATGAAGGCCTCGTACCCAGATCGAACCTGAAGTCCTGCCCACTGTGGCTGAAATAAACAATGTGACGTTAGTATCTCATAATAAATGAAAGTTAAAAAATAGTATAAGCCTTGTATTTAATGCTAGCATGGACATGTGAATACTTACACGACGTCGTGTCCAATGGAAACCCATAGTCGGTCGATCAACCATGCTCACTCCATGCGCGTACATGTCGGGTGTATATGTCTCCGGATGGACGTACGGACGTCCTACAGGAAACCGCTCATAGCACCAAAGGTTGAGCAGTAGAGGCAAACCAGTCAAGTTGGAGTTACTCTTCTTCCTCGTGCAAGCCTAACACAAACCACGGTATGTCCAGGCCAGCACAGAACATCCCCAAGCAATCTGTGGGATCTCGGCTAAGTCGTTCTCCGCAATAACCCGAGTGTAGGGTATCCACCGGGCATCGACAGTGTCTCCATGTGAGCTCGTAAACATGACCCACCCCAGCAACCACAACGAGTACGCCTCAAAGTGTCGTGTGATCTGCAACAGTGTCGGCTCAGCTGCCATCCTCTCCAACTGAGAAAATGAAGACATAATTGTAAAATATGATAAATAAGCAAGTCTAACAGTGAAAGAATGAATATATTACTGTGAATTGGAAAACATACCCGGAACTACTTAAGCCACTGCAACTGCGGGCCATGTTTCTTGTTTGCTGCAATCTGGAGGTTCAGCGGCCCATTCACAACACCCTGAAACCTGACTGCACATAAATATGTTGCACATCCAATATTACAACGCAATAACATAAGTCCGCTAATAGTCCATTTATAACATAATGGTCCCTTATATTATATAAGCTACACCGCGTACACGTCCTCATCTACTGATGTGCGTCCTGCAGTACCACGCCCTCTCCTACGGCCTCTACCATGCCCTCTCCCACGTGCACCTCCTGAAGTCGACGGGCCTTCCTGAGTTGCTTCACCACTGCCTCTTGGACAAGCACTCGTCTTATGGACAAAGTCTTCACATGTCCTGCATCTTCTCATTGGTCCTCCTACTTCAGACTCATCCATGTCATTGCGAATACGCCTTGTCTTCGGGCGGCCCACCTTGCCATGTGAGTGACGAAGTGAATCCATTGGTGGCAGGCAAATTGGCAAGTCTTTGTTGTAAACTGTGAAGTTGCCACGTGCCATAAATCCATAGAACTCACCGGTCCATGTTTGCTCTACATTTTCCTTTAAGTAAAATGGGGAGATGTAGGCCGTACTTGAAACTCTCACTTGAGACAACGAAGCCAAGACATGTGAACAAGGAACGTGGAAAAGCTTTGGTTTGTTGCATGTGCACTCGGCCCTTCCATCATATTGCTGCCCAAAATTCACTTCATGTGTAACAAGCACTGTCTCCCTAACTACACCTCCTTTAGCTCTCACGGTAATCTGGAACCATTGCTCACCTTGACCCATGGAGACAACTATGTGTTGGGCAGATTTGGTGACGGCCTTTTCTAGGTGTTCATACATCCTGACACAATACGGTGTTTGAACTGATGTGCTATGAAGAACGGCCTTCGCGTGCCTTTCTCGATAGTACCGAATAATGCCATACAACATACCTTCTATTATTGCAACGAGGGGGAGACCTTGCAATCCCCTGATTACCCAATTGTAAACCTCGGCAAGGTTCAAAGTCATGATACCCCACCTAAAATATTAGAAAATTCAACACCGATCAAAGCATGAATTTAATGCATCATTCAAAATTCTATACATGCATAACGAAACTACAAACCTTGCTCCTAATGTGTCAAATAGTAGAGCCCATTTTTCTTTTGGTTCTGCTTCAATCCAGTGCAAGAAACATTTGATATTCTTTCCTCTCCTTCGCCGCACATTGGGAGGATCAAGACCTTCTCCTAGTGGTTTTAATCCATTTGTGACGGCCGGATTGTCTTCTGTCATTGGTTGTTTACTCATTTCCTCTACGTGAGCCTGAGTCAGTTTATCTAGCTCCCCCCAAACTGCATTAAACTTTGCTTCTTGGTTTTGGCAGCATAATAACTTGAACAATTTCATCAACTTCTTGCTCCTAAATTTATTATAGAAATTCGCTCCCATATGCCTCATGCACCACCTACTCTGAAGGTCAGGCCATGGCCAAGGCTCCTCAGCATCCTCCTGTAGTGACTTAATGGCAGATAATAGCCCCTTATGATGGTCATGAATGAGGCACACATTCGGTCGAGTACCCACTACCCCGACCTTCAAATGTCGTAGGAACCATAACCAGCTTGCCCTGTTCTCACCCTCCACAAAGGAAAATGCTATTGGAAGGATTTGTTGGTTTGCATCTACTCCAATTGCAGTGAGGATCTGCCCTTTATACTTGCCAGTTAAGATGGTACCATCCACACATAGCAAAGGGCGACAATGCTGGAATGACCGGATGCACGTTTGAAAAGAATGCACGTTTGAAAGTATTTGGTGCATTTGCAACTATTGTTTCCTTAAAAGCAGTGTATGTGCCAGTGTTCCTCTCCTTCAAGATTTCAAGCACACGTGGTAGGTTGCAATATGATGCCTCATAACTACCCATCGTTTCTCTAGGGCCAACTGCTTTGCCCGCCAGGCTTTCTGATAACTGATTTTATATTTGAATTGGCGTCGTATAGCATTTTGGATATACGAGCATTCCATGTCCTTCTTTTCAACTATCTCACTGTACAGTTCATTTGCAATCAAAGATGCAGTCAAATTGCGGTGTCTCACCTAAGACTCTCCAGTGTACATGTATGGTCCTCTACCTTCGCAGCTATCCACTGCGTCTCATTCTTTGGCCTGTATGCATGGACGTAGAAACTACATCCAGTAGTTCTGCACTTTACACTATATTTTGTTGGGCTTGAAGTTTGAACCCACACCTCCCTAAGAGACATGACCGCCCACCTTGACACTGTCCTTCAGTTCTTGCTTATTTGGAAACAACTGCCCTACCTCTATCATGCTGCAACCATACATAGTGCGAGATTGGTGTATATCCGCAACTTCCATTGTTGCTCCATCTGTCCTATTCCATTGTTCTGGGCCAATACTTCCTTCGTTCTCATGAACCTCTTCTTCATCAAAATCATCATCTTCATCGCTATTTTCACTTTCATGCAAATTTGCATCCTCAAACATAGCATTTCGGTCCGCCCTTTCTAACTCTTCCACTATTTCTTCAACCTCCTCTCCAGCATCAGCCAAACCATCAACATCCTCCACGCTCCTTGGCGGATCACTAATGTCTAGCTGTTCAATAGGGATCTCACCCACAGAAATGTTCTCTATCTCGGGGATCTGCGAGATGTCACCAACAGAAATATTCTCTGTCTCAGGCCTTTGAGAAGACGAGCTACTCTGTCCCACATCTGACCCTTTTCCACATGGCTGCACCAAAATAGTTAATGGTACATTGTGCTTCCTACACCACTGAACCCATTTTCTCCATGTATATGTCCTGTTGGCTGCCTTCAGCTCATAATACAATGGATTCAAACTCCGAAGGTATAAACACTGAACCGTAACTGAATAAACATGTGCATCCATTTGAAAACAGGCTACAAACCAATCAATTAGATCTCGAATATTAGCTTCGTCTGGATTTGGATGCAAAAGAGTTGTGCATGCGAATGGACTGAGATCAACCCTAGATGGACCGTAACAAATGACTCCACTCCCATAATATATCATAAGTTCATTTGAATTTGACATCTCCGTTACCTGACACACCAACAAACTCCTACATTAAATTCCACCCACTATATTATTATTGAACCCTTAAAACACTAAATTTTACCGCACCTTAATACTATCCCAAACTAATCCAACTCTAAATGGTTCTGACATGTACCGCAAAAAAATATGTATGCCCATTTCAGTATTAAAGATATAGCTATCTTCTAGCTATAAGGCATTACATCGCAATTAGTTAAATCGAAATTAATACATTTATATGATTATAAGACACAATGGCAATCACACCTCAACATTCACATCCTATAATCATCCATTTATAGGTCGATCAACCATGCTCACTCCATCCGCCGGCTCGCGCCGCAGCCCGCCGCCCGCCGCCTCGCGCCGCCGCTGCTAGCCGCTGTTCTGCTCGCTGCTCGCCCACGCAAGCCCAGCACGGCCACCGCCAGCCGCCCGCCGCATGCTCGCCGTCGCCCCCGCGCCCGCCTCAGATCCAGCCGGAGAGGAGAGAGAGCGAGCGAGACAGCATCACGGGCCGGACGTGGGCGATGTGGTCCGCTAATTTTCGTCCACCCATCAGACGAAATCTAATATTCGTCTACCCATCAGACGAAATCTAGTTTTCGTCTAGTGGGCCGACGAAAATGTGGACCCCTTGCAGGATTTTGTCCTGCCGCGTTATTTTCGTCCAACGGGTAGACGAAAATTGCTTTTCGTCCAACCAGTAGACGAAATCCTATATTTCGTCCACTGGGTAGACGAAAACCCTAATTTCGTCTACCCAGCCGACGACAATATCACATTTTTGTAATTTCAGAAATCAGAGGAATTAATTTGTAATTTTGAATAAAATAATATTAATTAAAAAAATTAGAAAAAGAAGCTTTCCTTTTGAAAACACCCCTGCATGAACCTTTTTGTCCCACCCATTACATCGCCCATCCAGAAAGGTCATCGCCCCTTTTGACCTGGTACTAATACTATCAAATCTAATTCTCTTTTTTTTTGCGAAACGGGGCAGATTATATTAATGAAACACAGTACATCCAGTACATCCCCCTGTTACATAAAGGACCCTGAAAGAAGTAGACATTACAACGAGGTCCTTGACAACTTCCTCTCCGATGAGCAGCTCCGTCTGCTCAGACCGGAGCCAAATCCACCCGTCGCCATCGCCGGAGACTCCAAGCTTTTGGTCTGCCGCAAGATCCAGCGCCCCAGACCCGCTAGGACGCATCTTCTTCCACTGAACGAACGTCGACGATCTCCACACCATGGACGACGGAGGAACCGAATCCGACGCCAACACGCCGGAAAGGGAGTCCAGGACGGCCGACGACAAGGCCGGCGGCCAACCAGACAAAGACCCCAGCAAGGGGAAAGACCACAACTCCACCCCGCACGCTAGAAGGTAGAGGAGATCTAACCTCACACCCTGCAGTCCGGGGATGACGACACCACCGGCGACGCCAACAGAGACCGCAAGGAGGAGGAAGGGGCTCCTGCGTCCCTCGCCGGAGACGACACCGACACCGCCGCTGCCGCCGCCGGAGAAGCACAGGAGAAAGATCACCAAAGACGACGGCCTGCACGCCATCACCGGTAGATACAAGCTAGTAGATGTAAAACTACAGCTATACAGGTCCCTCACGCCAAGGTGCCGGGCTCCCCTACCCACTCCGCCGCCCGGAGACCGCCGGAGGGGAGGGGGCCGGCGGATCGACGGGGAAAGAAGGAAGCTCCCTCGAAAACGCCTGTCCCTACTGTAGCTTGGGGAAAGAGAGGGACAAACTGAGAAAATGAGAAAAAAGCTCTTTTTATCAAATCTAATTCTCTAGAATCCCTAATGTGGAGTTGGGTTATATGTGGAGTTGGGTTTTACACTCAGACGACTATATATGTTGCTATTTAATTTCCTTAATTTTTACATCACAGTAATGGTGATAAAAGGTTAGAATAGAACATAACAAAAGTGGGGTGATAAACGAAAAACAAGAAAAACTGTGTGGAAGAGCAAGCTGCCCATGAATCTCAAAGTATTCATGTGTACGTGGTGGTATCTCAGAACAGACTCCATACAGTCGTGGCGCTAAAAAATAAAAAGTGGAAGTGGGAAGTGGACTGCCAACGAAGGAAGTACCAAACAGTTGGCCTGGACTTTTCCTTCGAACAAGCTTTGGGGTGGGATAGGGTACCAAACAATATCGACTTTGTAGAATCCCTAATTTCGGTCGTTGCTGTGGTGACATATTGGTCTGTGTGGACCCGATCAAAGAAACAAGATGCCTATTGATGGGCTGTTACTAAATCACCGACTGAATTTCTTTTAAAAGTATATTCCTATTTGCAGACATGGTGTGTGCTGTTGAAGGGGTGTAATCGCAAGAACCTGGATTAATAGAGAGGCGAGTGCAAGGATGGCTTGACCCTATTCTTGATGTGATAAAAAACCGCGGCAATACAAGAAACATGTGCAGGTCGGAGATCTCGCGAATTCTTTAGGACATTAAAGCAAATAGTCTTGACTTCTCTTTCTCTATCTCTTTTGTTAGACGGGAAGCAAACCTGGTGGCTCATGTGCGTGCCAAGGAGGTTTCATATGTCTGTACTCAAAATTCATGTAGTGCCAGATTTCCTGTTACCTCTATACAGAAAGATTGTAACCCTTTGAGTGATTAATAAAGAGGAGAAGTGATTGGTGGCAAAAAAAAAGCATTTCTGCTGTGTAGCCTAGTGGCTTTGGTTAGCAGTTCTCTTTTGCTTACTATAGTTGAAACTGTTTTCGGTACTGCTCTAGTAGCTCGCAAGCGTGCATGGTTAGCTGGTAACCCAGCGATGCGTGGTGTGACATTCAGTCAGGATGTAAGAAGTTTACATAATACTTTGTAAAAAAGCCGTGATTTTCCTGTTTTCTGAAAACAAAGAACATAACAAAAGGAGGTTATTCCATTATCTAACACTACTACAAAAAATGATTTTGTATGGGCTCACCTATTTTTTTCAGGGGTGGTCCAAAAGATCTCCCGCTTCTACAAAAGGAATAGAATTGCTGTAGCTTCTGACCCGCTATTGGAAAAGTATTTCTAGAGACGGGTGGTGGACGATGGAGCTGAGTGAACCGTTCCTAAAAAATGATCATTTTCATTGTCAGGCCACAGCATCACTCG
Organism: Echinochloa crus-galli; assembly: GCA_900205405.1. Classification (NCBI taxonomy): domain Eukaryota; kingdom Viridiplantae; phylum Streptophyta; class Magnoliopsida; order Poales; family Poaceae; genus Echinochloa; species Echinochloa crus-galli. The sequence goes on from OAMR01000339.1 coordinate 1,333,383, forward strand.
CCCCTGGAGGTAGGAACCATTTCTAGAGACGGGTGATGGCATCACCCACATCTAGAAATTATTTCTAGGGACGCCACCCGCATCTAGAAATGATTTCTAGGGGCGAGTAATGACATAAGGCGGCTCCGAGTCTGCCCCTGCAAACATCTATTTCTAAGTAAACAAGCAAGAGCAGGTGCTGGAGCCACCCTGCAAATGCTTTTGAGCCCAGACCTAGAAACTGTCTCTATAGTAAAATGATCTATATTCGGATGCCCCATGACTTCTACTATTCTTCGTAGAACATCTTGGTTTTGCGAAAGGAGGAATAACTTAGCTTGTGGGACTCGATACAGAGGTGCAATCATATAAATATAATCCGATTAATTTCTTAAATATCAAAGAACAATGTGTGTCTCAATCCCATTTGTCACCATTAATCCACTTCAAACATGAAAGGAAGTTGTCGCTCAGTATTTGGTATGTAAGATATACTGAAAAACATGCTCTTTACGGATCATATATAAATCTAGGAATTTCTCCCTAAAAGAATTTTTTGGATTGATTCTTTAATAAACATACTAGCAAAGATATATGCAGCCATGTACTAGTGTAGCCAAGGCCGGTGTTGTAGAGTCGTACGGGATGTAGATGTTGAAGGTGCATTTGGGCCCTCTACCGGATCTCTGTGTGCTGTCTCCATCAAATTTTAGTTACATCAAAACAAGTCGCGCTGTGTATTATTGAAATATGTGCTCATCACACATCAGTCGATCGAGAGATTTGTTGTTAACTTCAACATTTGGAATAAGTCAATCTGCACATCTCAATACAATTCTCCAAACATTTCGCAAAAGAAAAAAAAACAATTCTCCAAGATGTGTCGGCATGCAACAGTTGACCTCCGGGCCTGCACTTTGCAGCCCATGCACTTGACCTAGGATGCTTTATGAACCGTACATGCAGATTTAACGTCTACTTGAAAATTTAGACATTACGAATTTTGTCAACAATGCTCGTTAGTTTCACCATTGACCCGGTCCGATCCATTGAGTTCATCAAACAAGATTGTGACTGTTGGAGAGATTGTGATGAAAAATTAATATAACAAAGGCAAGGGAAATGCATCTATACTTGAAGGGAAACGAGGAGGCTACGCTAGCACATACAAAAACTCGTTTACCCGAAAACAGGAACAACAGCAGTTATAGATCACGGATCGTTACCACTAGACGCGCAGTTGCAGCGAAAGCCGTCTCGATGTAGACGAACGCGTCGAAGTGGCAGTGCAGTGCAGTTGCTTACGTCCGTCTGGTCCTGCACGTACGGTTCGTCCTTGTGCTCCAAGCGCAGCACCTCCGAGGTATCCACACATACGAGGATTGAAACGTCGCGCACCGGACTGCTAGGTCCGCGAGCACGATGGGGAGAAAAGCAACTATTGCTTGGAAGTCGTATCTTTCTCAGAAGGGGTTTGGTCTCTATTTATTTGGATGAAATTCTCCACGCCATATTCCATTAGCAATATGGGACTAATAAATAAAGCACCCCTTCCCCTGGTAATGGGCTTCACAACATTTGTGGCCCATTAAGACTAGTGGATCGAATCCAGTTGTCTCTTGGGCATATTCCCAACAATCTCCCACTTGCACTAGAGACAATCTCAAAACTATCAACATCAATCGATATGAACAACAAACCAAGCTGAAACGAGCCGCATTCTCAAAACTGAGAATCTGACTCTCTTTACCATTGTGATAGTCCCAGAATCAACGATTATCCCGTACATAACTCATTTCAACCAAATATCACATCCATACAACGATAAACATGACTTCAATCATTATTTACATATCAGAGTACGGGATCAGTATATGCCACTTGGGCTAAATCGACAAGTGGAAGCATCTACGCAGCGGTAGCTAGGCCTTCAAGTCTTCATCTTCAGTCTTCTCCACAGGCATCCTTGAGCGAAGCACATAACCCTCTGAAGCAGCATCCAACAAAGATGTAGTTGTCACCTGAAAGCTCCAGAACTTTCCCTGAGGAAATGGGACAGGTCCACGTCACCATCCATAAATGTGCAAGCTTTAAAGTGGACTAAAACTAGTGTATAGTCACGGAATATACACTGGGTTTTCCTATGCGCGCAGCAGCAATTTAACCAAGTTCTTCATCACCAACTCCTTTCTCACAAATTCTCTAAACCAGATCAGCCACCATTCTCACAACCAGATCGGGCTCGTTCTTCCGCAACAGGTTCCCGCAATAAACATCCGCCAAGTCCTTTCACTCACTAGTCGGCACGGTGAGCTTCCTCCCCACCTGTCTCAACAGCAGCACTGGTCCAACCACTCATATCCCAGATCAAGGTAAATGTAAGAAAAGTAGAATCCCATGTTAAACAGAATAAGCCAGCAGAGGGACCGTCCATGGCCGTGGACACGGCTATACTCACTAGTCAGCAACCAACTTCAACACAACCCACAATAAAGACCCTAAAAAGCAACGGTACCATCCTGCTTTTCTGGGCTCGGGAAACGTCTGAGCTAACATCTGCCCTAGGGGTATGAAACCTTCCCACCGGGGCCAGTCGGGTGATGTGGTATATAATGGAGAGTATGTCGCAATGAGTCCCGCCCCCCTTACACAAATCAAACTCAAATCTCCTAACAGTCTTGGTACCGCACTTACTAGGCATGCTGGAACCCTCCCCATTCTGGGTAGATGGTGAGAACTGTAAATTCCCAATTCCAAGTCGTCCTAATACGACCCTTAATTGTCGGTAAAGCGAGTATCAGCATCAAAAATGATCCACCGCAACGGTCCGCAATTGTCACCTACAACAGGTATTGCCGCCCAAACTCCTCGAATGTCACTAAAAGGTTGTACTCGCCACAGGTACTCCGTAGGAACTACCCGAGTGCAGTTCCCAAGCACCCCAATCAAAAGATTGGGTTGTTATTACTCGCCTCCACCGCCTGGCACCTCTATCTCCACCCAAGCCACCCAACTCACGCCAAGAAGATCAATCACAACCATCCCAACACATGCAAGAATAACATAGATATAAAGTGGATAACAGGTTAACAATAGATAAAAGGCAGTGCAGGGCATATCATCATCACGTTTGTAAAGTAAAGCACTAGCATACTAGTTTGCATGTCTAATAGGTATTTTAGAGAATGGCTGGACATGAACATGTAGCGAAGTCATCATCTTTCTTCATGTAGTAGCTTTAGTTGTTGAAGTCATCCAAGTCTTCAACAACCTAACAAACGGATTACAATAATAATGATAAGCTAAGTAAATAAACTCCAAATGAAGAAGCAAGAAAAAACAAATAACACCAAACTCTAATCTAACACCTAGATCATGATTTTTGAAAAATAGTGAAACTAGTTTCATATTTTTCTAAGGTAAAATCAAATTATTATGGATTTTCACATACTGAAAGTCATTTTGGATTTAATTAATTACCAAAATGAAACAACAAGTACATGTGGCATCACAAGAGCATGCCACATGTTGGCTTTAGGTTAGTGATGCTAACACCAGCGGTTTGCTCTTCGTACGTCCGCGTTAGAGGGGTTAGAGGGCCCCACATGCCACCATGTGGTTCCCCGCATGTTAGTTGGCCCTAAGTATTTGTCGCACCCGGATTTATACAGAAACCCGAATGCATCCATATGTGTATCCAGGAAGTCACAGTACATATATAGCAAACAAATATGATAAACAGAGAACATATGCTTGAATAAATAGAGTTTTACATAAGGGTTCAACATAAATAAACTAACCAATACATTGGAAGACTAATAACTCTCAACTAAGCAAAGCCACGATCCACAGGGACTCTGACTGAGAGAACGCAACTCAGTAGTACGGCAGATCTTCTGGAAACTCAGCAGCAGACACATGCACAGCCCAATCTGTTACCCATCCGGGATTTTGTTGAATAAATGACAAGTGTAAGTAAAACAATGACTTAGCAAATATAGCACGGGTGTATGAAGGCTCAAAGTAAGGCTAGACATGGCTGAACTGCATTAGCACTCGTGAATGAAACCCAGTTGTATCCCAATTAATCATAAACAACATCAATTTCTAATAAAAAAGGATCCAGGCCACTCGTGACCTTGAGCAAGGCTATCATGATAGATTTACACTCTATAGAGGTTTCGCCCTTTACCCAACAGTCGCGTAAAAGTCCAAAGGAACTTTGCAGCCAACAACCCAAACATCACACTTCCGGGGTTTTTCGCAAGACACACTAGAAAGACAGTAGCCGCTAGTTTAACAAGGCAATGAGTCCCTAGGCACCGAGATCAACGTACGCCTACGGAGTCACACGATAAGCGGGTCGATGGCGTCCAGAGCACGGGCATCGCACCCAACACGTGTGGAGTTTCCCATCGCAGGGACTCCCAGCACGGGACTGTGCCTAACGAGACATAGCCAACGAATCACCCATCATTGGTGGAATCAGGAAACACCCTTTCACCTTGTTTCCACTAATGTCGTCGGCCGTCGGTAACCACTGGCAACCTAGAGACGTACATGCTACTTGACCAAGACCATAGCCATAATAGTTCTAGCAGTGGCGGCAGGCTCCTGAGTTTTCGCTTTAAGAACCGGACCTTACGGAGAGACACTAGAGCAAAGCACAAAGCACATGATGTAGCGCTCTAAATCAAGTTGCTAAAAAGCAAGTTTTATCATCATGTTAAAGAGAACCATTAAGTTAAAATTAACAATTTTAGTGGTGATAGTAGCCGTGCATAGCAAAGATCTACCCATATGCAATAAACTCGAGGTAATCAAAGGACAGGATAGTCAAGACTAGGTGCAACCTTAAAGGTACATTAATTTAGACTCATGCATGTATGAAATAAATGGTTATAAAGTGGGTAGGTAGCAAGAATTGTCGGCGCTATAACTTGCCTCAAATACAGTATAATTAGTCATAGTCTTCAGCTCTTGATCTTGAAATCTCTCGACGATGATCCTTTACTCGCAGCGATCAACGAGCGCAAACATGCAGCTAAACAAGCAAACAAATAATATACAACTAAGAACAGTACACCAATGAAAGGAATAGCTTTAAAAGAGAGAACTAAGCGGAAGGGCTTGGTTCTATGGTCTTGTGAGCGCAAGAATCGCTGGAAACAAAGTTACGGTTGAAAATATACGACTATTGGGAGATTTGTATTATGAAATAAAATAACAGAGAAATATATTTACTTGATATATTTTAATTAAGTAAAATGATTATTATTTCAGAGAAATATCCTATTGAGAAATAATATGAATTACAATTGAATATTTAGAAAAGGACGGAGTAAACTTATTCATGTTTTAATTGTAAATGTTCAAGTATAAATTATTCTAGTTAAATCATTAACTAAAAATAAACCATATGAGAACATCTAATCGAATAGTTTCATGATCCGTTTTGAACTAAGCACAATTTTATAGAAACACATTTACATTTGCATTTATCATATTAACAAGAATTATGAAAACCCGATGTGTAGCTCTAGTTTGCATTTAATTGAAAGAGCTAGTTGAATAGACATTAACCAAATTAATATTCATTTATGAAAATCTGAAGTGAAACTTAATTGTATTTTATTCAGAAAACTAGTGAATAATTATTAACATTAATATGAAAAACCATATAACCTTAATTAGATTTTAATTAAGAAAAGAAATTTAGATAACATTTAACCAAATTAATATTAAATAAAAATTTAGAAACATGTCATATGGTAAATAACAGTAATAGACCATAGTTTGAGTTGATATTAATAAGCTAACGCAACAAGAACGGATTAAATCGGAGTTGAAACGTGTAATATATGGTTAAAACAAGGTTGCAGGGACCTAATCGCAAATAACCATATACTTCAGGGGCTAGCAGAGAAGATCTACAAAGCTCAGCAAAAAATGCTCGGAAAATTAGCAAAGGCTGGGGTTAGATCTGCTAAAGGTCACGGAATGGACTGGTTTGCTCGGCGGAGGATCCTTGCAGGGGGCTTTTTGCAAAACGGGAAAGACACAAGAAACGAAGCAAACATTACGGATTGCTTCGGGGGTGTAGATGCAAAAGCTCCTGGGAGCTCTTGACCATGGCGGCTGGCGGTTCTGGCGTTCGGTTCGTCGGCGATTGGGCCGATGGGGAGCTCCGACTAGGGGTGCAAACGATAAAGGAGAGAGAGGGGATCACGCAGAGATGCTTACCAGCGGCAATGTTGGACGGTAGTGGCGGGAATTCGGCCCGCGGCAGAGACCGTGGTCGGCGGCGAGGTGCTCGCGGGGAGGAGAGCCTCCGGCGGCGGGACAGCGACGGGAAGCCGAGGGGAGTTCATGGTGGCCGCGGCTTCACCTGGGGATGACCGAGAGGCATCTGGAATTCAGTGAGGACGGCGGCGGCATGAAGCTTCACGCCAGCGATGGTGCTCCGATGACGATGTGGCATGCGAGGCGCCATGGCGGCGGCATTGCGCGGAGGGTGATGGCGAGGTGATTTAGCCCAGGTAGAGCAGCAGGTGGTCCAATAGGTGGCCGAGCAGCAGCAGCTGATGGTCGAGCACATGCAGGCATGCATGCAAGCTTTACAGAGCGGTCTGCCAATGCGCCGGTGATGCCTACGATGCCTCTGATGCCCTAGATGTTGTTCACTCCCGCTTCGGCTACGGTTCCGACAACTCCTTTTGTGAGTCACTTGACAACCTTGCTTCATTTCAATTAGTAGAGGCATAGAGATATTAAACTCGCTTAGAGACCCAGAGATATTATAACTTAGAGAACTTGATTGTTGTATCACATGCAATTTACTATTTTTTGTGTAGAATCAATCGGTAACATCGAATAATGTTAGAATGTCACCGGCCGTGTCACCGGGGTTGAACCCACAACAGTTGTTCCCTCCTATGATTGGCGGCCCACCGCCCCCATTGCAGCCACCTCTGCGTCAGTGAGCTTTGTGGATGAACTTTGAGTTGTTGATGCACTTTGTGAACTTCTGTGGACTTGCTGATGTGCTAGGGGACTCGTCGTTGTTCACTTTATGAATTTATGTGGATTTACCAATAAATATTGCTTGTGATGGTTATTATGGTGTATGTATGATGTTTGTGACGATATACATGAGATATATATGATGCCTGTGATTTTTGAATGAGTGGGGTCCTTTTAACACGACAAACAAAAAAAGAATAGGAATTTTTTGATCACTTTACCGTGCGCCGAAAGGAGGGCACACGGCAAAGTGACCATTCCTCAGTACACCAATGAAAGGAATAGCTTTAAAAGAGAGAACTAAGCGGTCAAAAGAGCCTCCGGCGGCGGGACAGCGACGGGAAGCCGAGGGGAGTTCATGGTGGCCGCGGCTTCACCTGGGGATGACCGAGAGGCATCTGGAATTCAGTGAGGACGGCGGCGGCATGAAGCTTCACGCCAGCGATGGTGCTCCGATGACGATGTGGCATGCGAGGCGCCATGGCGGCGGCATTGCGCGGAGGGTGATGGCGAGGTGATTTAGCCCAGGTAGAGCAGCAGGTGGTCCAATAGGTGGCCGAGCAGCAGCAGCTGATGGTCGAGCACATGCAGGCATGCATGCAAGCTTTACAGAGCGGTCTGCCAATGCGCCGGTGATGCCTACGATGCCTCTGATGCCCTAGATGTTGTTCACTCCCGCTTCGGCTACGGTTCCGACAACTCCTTTTGTGAGTCACTTGACAACCTTGCTTCATTTCAATTAGTAGAGGCATAGAGATATTAAACTCGCTTAGAGACCCAGAGATATTATAACTTAGAGAACTTGATTGTTGTATCACATGCAATTTACTATTTTTTGTGTAGAATCAATCGGTAACATCGAATAATGTTAGAATGTCACCGGCCGTGTCACCGGGGTTGAACCCACAACAGTTGTTCCCTCCTATGATTGGCGGCCCACCGCCCCCATTGCAGCCACCTCTGCGTCAGTGAGCTTTGTGGATGAACTTTGAGTTGTTGATGCACTTTGTGAACTTCTGTGGACTTGCTGATGTGCTAGGGGACTCGTCGTTGTTCACTTTATGAATTTATGTGGATTTACCAATAAATATTGCTTGTGATGGTTATTATGGTGTATGTATGATGTTTGTGACGATATACATGAGATATATATGATGCCTGTGATTTTTGAATGAGTGGGGTCCTTTTAACACGACAAACAAAAAAAGAATAGGAATTTTTTGATCACTTTACCGTGCGCCGAAAGGAGGGCACACGGCAAAGTGACCATTCCTGTGCACTGGCCGGAATGACCCCTTTGTCACGCGCCACACAGTGCGCACGGCAGAGATGCCACAGTTTGTTGTGCGCCTCGAGCATGGTGCACGGCAAACTGGCGATTATTTGTCATGGGCTTTCTCGTTGGCGCACAGCAAACAATGAATCTTTGTCGTGCGCCTTGGTCCACGGCGCACGGCAATGGCCCTCCCGCCGCCGTCACTCGGCGTCGTCAGCACCCCGCCGTCACGCGCCGCTTGCTACTTTTTTTTGCCGTGCGCTGCTTTTGGCGCACGGCAAAGCCTTTGCCGTACGCGCGATATAAAGCGCACGGGAAAGGGTTGTTTGCCGTGCATTTGGCTATCGTGCAGCCTTTGCCGTGCGCATAGGCAAAATATACACGGCAAAGACTCTACCGTGCATCGTAAAGCCTTCGTCGTGCGCCCCGGGCGCACGGCAAATGCCCTGTTTCCGGTAGTAGGTAGCCCCATCATAACCGGTTCGAACGGCTACCTAGCCCAGCTAGTCCGAAACCGGTTGTGATAAGGTAGCTAGTATGGAGGTTAAAAAAACGGTCGTGATGGGGCGTTTGTGATGGGAGGTTCTTTAGTAGTGGTAAGAATAGTAAATCTGTACGTCATGGCGCTTATATGGCCCGAAAGGAAAAACAAGCTTAAAGTATCGGCGCTTAACAAACTGATTAGAATAGTGAAGATATTTGTGTCAATTTTGACACCGTCACGAATGACACGCCCATATTCGTATTGGCTTCATGCATGGTACTAGCCCCATCTCCGATACAAATTAGATATATCTTAGGTACGAGGATTTCTGCAGTAGTGATTGCCGATCTGTCGCAAGACTGGATTACATAATTGAGCAGCCTGGCAGTATTCTCCTCTTGAGATAGACTCGATGCTAACCCGTAGCAAATAGCAATCGGTCAAACAAAGTAAGGTCGACGAATATGCATGTGCACTTGGGCAGATCGGTTTTTATGACTGTAATCGTTCAATTTGTGAGCTTAGATCGTTCAATTGGTGATCTTAGATCGTTCGATCAACATTTCCACGATGAACATGCAATCACGTGGAAAGGTTCTGTGCAAGCACATGCATGGAAGGTTCCGCGAGTTAAATGTCAACGTACACGTGATCACTCGGATAACAGCGCCACCGGGATGCACGGCCCCGATCGAATTAACAAAGCAATGATGGAATTGAAGATGCTGAGGAGCCAAATTAACAAGCTAGTAGATCGAGCGATCGAGCTATAGCTGGAACGTACGTCCAGTGCCGTATATTAGCATGCATGTAAGTATACCATCGTCTATATATGCTGGCTCATTTTTTTCTTCGCGAAGAATCATACATGGCCCAGGCGAGGTCCGACTTCGTTCAGTTCCCTGGCCATTTAATTTCCGGCCTCTTCTCCTCAGGTATGTACATCTTGCCGGATCCATTCTTTTCAGGTTTCTGCTTCTCGATCTCCTTACCAACTCGTTGAATGGGTTGAATGTGGATGTTCTGTAGCTCTAACTTCCTTCTGGTACGGTGTCTGTACTGTGTAGAGTGTAGAAAGTTTAGGCATGCACCTGGTGACAAGTAAAAGTAGTAACGAGGGAAGAACCGAAGGAGGAGGAGTTTCATTAATATTTAATGATGAACAGTGGAGGAGGACGGCTAGCCAGAGCGGTGATAACCAGCTGGGGAGGGTATGTTTGGTTGTGGTCTAACATTATTGCGTCTAACCTTCATACATTCACATGTTTTTGGGTTAGTGTTTGATTCAATTGTGGCAGCCACACACTTCTTTACACTCATGGCCCATTTGTCATATTCTCTTTTTCTTGTCTAGCTTTTCTACACTTTTGCTAATAATTTGTTGGCCATACTTTTTGTGGCAAGCCATTTGATCTAATCTTTGCGTCGTAAATATAGTGTCCAACCAGACATGCCCTAAGGCAGAACGGTGCATGGGGCAACCCAGAGTCGCGCGGTGTGGCGCGGTCTCAGTAGACTGTAGATATGGGCGACGAGGCTAGCTAGTGAGGGAAGTGGAGGGGATTCAGCATGAGCCGCAGCCGCCTTGTATAAGGCCGACTTACTGTCAGAATGTCGTGCCCGAGGATGCTTCCTTGGGTGCGCTGACTAGCACAGCCCGAGATAATTTCGCCATGCCCTAAAAGGGATCTGTGCCCATAAATATACAGGGAGCTAGCGCACGACAGGAACGGACTTGCAAATTAAACAAGAAAAATAACACATGCACTAGGTTTAGTTTCATACTATTTTTGTTTTGAAAGGGAAATTTAATCTATTCCATAGTCTGAAATTGCAAATAGTCTGGTTTATCATCAAATTACATCACACATGTTCTGGTGTTCAGAACTGACAATTTACAAAAATAATAAATGTAGAGCCACAAGTAATAGCACTAGTAAAATTGGAAGCTCCTAACTTGAACCCTTGATGAAGGCAATGCTAATCTTGTAGATGATATCCACTAGAGCAGCCAGGACGACAGCAGCTCTCCCCCGTTCCAGTGCAGACCAAACTGTAACCACTGTATCGTTATGTCCTCCCTCTGACCTCACCCGGACGTCCCCCGGCTTGATGAGCAATCGATTGAGACTCCACACGAAAGCGCCGAAGTAGAGCAGCAAGCGCCATGTTGCAGCAGGTCCCAAGGGGGCATGGTTGTCACGAGCTTTAACATGCTCTGAGTAGGTCTGAGTCAGAGCCACGAACAAGACGGAGACTAACGGTGCCGACAGTAACTGCTGATTCCTCCACAGGTCAATTGGCTCATCACCGCCGCCGTCAGTGCTTGTAGGACTGTAGTAAGCAAGCAGCAATGACGGCAGTGAAAGCAAAACTGCGTCCATGATGATGACAGAGGTTGCCACCAAGGCCGCTCGCCATCCGAAACGATCCAAGATGAAAAGAATTTCAGTCAACTCACAGAAAAGCTACAGGATGTTCATTAGGGTTTCTACGTGGCTAATAACCACTGCCGGCCTCAATGTGGAGATGAGCATCAGGTACCGGGCGATAAACATGGTGAGGAATTGCGAGCAGGCTAGGAAACTGGCGGCAACAAATTTTATGGGGTTAGGGCCTATCAGTGCAACTCCAGAAGATATAGCGTAAATCCAAGCAGATATATCAAAATTGTGATCAAGTGCACTGGCATCGGTCGCTGCTCCTGCTTCCAAACTGTTTCCATGGAATAAGGTAATAGATAAGAAGGGAAACGACACGACAAGGATCATGTAGGATTGGAGCTGGCCGGAGGAGACGAAGAGGAAGAAGGGCATCAACATTTGAGTGACGCTCGAGGTGTAGACGAGGTGCTTAATGAGGAACTCCAACGACTTAAGATGAAGCAGCAATGCAGAGAGAGTGTCGGTAAAGAAAGCCAGGAGTACCAGCACCAAACAGACCTTGAAGGCTGTGTTGGTGGAATTGTAGTATGGATGGTTGGAGAGTGCGGCCATTACAAGTGACTCGAAGGGGATGGCCTTCTTCATGTACTCGATAAGGCGTTTGAGATGCTCCCCATGGTCTTCAGACTGTATGGCATTCAATTGAAGCATCTGCATGCATGTAATGAAGATATTAATGTTGACTATTTTTGTGTAAAAACACTTATAGTACTAAATAACAATTAAGTATGAGACAGTAAAAAAATGTGTCACAGAAAGGGGAATTAGAATATATTAACAATAGTATATTCCAAGGAAGTACTATTCTTATTATGGCCTTATATATATCTTGCATTTTCAAAAGTTTCATGAAATTTATTTTGATCCTAGTGACGGATTATAACGTACATATATTTTCCCTTCCAAAAGTGCAATGTTGAGTATCCGTTTTTGTGTTGGGTAATATAAAATATAATGCCCCATCAACATGAAGAAATTGTTTGCGAAGGGGCATATGCGTATGTAGTATTAGTTGGCCGGTTTCAGGGCTGTAATGCCTTTATTAGTGGATGGAGTATCCTATTCGAAGTAGAGCTTGGCATCTCTATTCTTGCAGCAATATCTAGTTCTGTTTATCTAAAAAAGTTAAAACGACCTATATTTTGGAACATGATCCGAGATTTAGTGGATATTTTGTCAGATCGCACGAGATTTAGTGGATATTTTGTCAGATCGCACGAGATTTAGTGGATATTTTGTCAGATCGCACGAGATTTAGTGGATATTTTGTCAGATCGCACGAGATTTAGTGGATATTTTGTCAGATCGCACGAGATTTAGTGGATATTTTGTCAGATCGCACGAGATTTAGTGGATATTTTGTCAGATCGCACGAGATTTAGTGGATATTTTGTCAGATCGCACGAGATTTAGTGGATATTTTGTCAGATCGCACGAGATTTAGTGGATATTTTGTCAGATCGCACGAGATTTAGTGGATATTTTGTCAGATCGCACGAGATTTAGTGGATATTTTGTCAGATCGCACGAGATTTAGTGGATATTTTGTCAGATCGCACGAGATTTAGTGGATATTTTGTCAGATCGCACGAGATTTAGTGGATATTTTGTCAGATCGCACGAGATTTAGTGGATATTTTGTCAGATCGCACGAGATTTAGTGGATATTTTGTCAGATCGCACGAGATTTAGTGGATATTTTGTCAGATCGCACGAGATTTAGTGGATATTTTGTCAGATCGCACGAGATTTAGTGGATATTTTATCAGATCGCACGAGATTTAGTGGATATTTTGTCAGATCGCATGATATTTGCTGATCTTCGTACAGCCCTAGCTAGCTATAATGTGCATGGCTTCTGGATCTGTCGTTAATTTGCTCAGTATAACAAGCTAGATAGCTAATCTACGAAGCAACAAAACGCAATCTTTTTGTGTAGTGGTTGAAAACTCTAGGGTCTCACCATAAGCTCGGCCCTATTTCTAAAATTATCTGTGCTTTGCATGTGATGATGATCTATACATACATCTCATAGAGAAATGCAGATCCAAGTGGTCGAATGTATACCGAGCATGTTCCATTGATGATGTGAAGCTTGACGACGGAGATGGCAGCACGGAACACTCTGCGCAGGCGCCCATGGAGTCCCAGCACTTTCTCCAGCAGGGACTCCGAGATGGTTCGTCCCCAACCCCTCTGGAACTGTTCATCTTGACCACTGGTAGTGGTGCCTGTGGTCCTCGCCGAAGGCGGTGTGGATCTCTGATCTTGTCCCTGTAAAAATCAAGGAGGTAAGTAAATAAGTTGGTTCCGACGGCGACTGAGCAAATAAAGCTCATGCACGCTGCAGGCGGGTAAGTAAATAAGTTTGTTGCAGTACGTACCTTAAGGATGCGGTGCTCCATTTCTCCGGCGGGGTCCCTGACGAGATTACCACTGACGGCAGCGACGTCGGCAGCGGCGGAAGAACCCAGCCATGGAAATGCCTGCAGAACAGCAAAGAGATAGATAGAGAGGTATATTTAATTTAGAGTTTGGCCACGATCTATCTGAGGAAATAACCAAGGAACGTTATTGCATGAAATAAGATTAAACGATGGATATGGGTAGATCGACCGATTCCTCACCTTAGGAAATCCGTCGATGAGGAGGCAGGAACTCCGATCTGAGAGCTGAGCAAGGGCGGGAGATTGATGCACCCCATGTATCAATATATAGGGGCCGGGGGAGTTGTAGAATGCCAACCTGGCTAGCTACTGCTACCAGCCAGTGAGGAATGTGCTGGACACCGGCCAGCGCGGTGGAAATTGCCGACAATTTGGGGGTTGGTTCTGGTTTGTGTCCATTGCATCAAATGAAATTCCCCAGCCTCACGAGATATCAAGGCAGGCATCATGTGCCCACAAGCCGTGGCCGGTGGCACGCGTGCCATGGGCCTCTGCGGTACAGCGTGCTACCCGCCGGTGCGTGCGGCTGCTGCTCATTTTAATAATTGGGTTTGATCTTGTTCTAGTCTAGCTTTTGCATTATGTGCACCTCTCCACAAGACATGCCCGCTTGCTTGCTTTTGTAAGATTATTTGGTGTATCAGGAATTCATGTCGTAGTTGCTTTTGGTTTTGGCGTAGCTGTTTACAAAACTTGTAGCACAAGCTAGGAAACAGCTCAGCAGCATCTTCATGCTCCGCCCAGATGCTGGCCATGGGTTCCCATATGCGCTGTGCCAGTTCACAACACAGCGCTCGAGAACGTCTACATCGTAAGTCGTGACCGGCCTTCTCCCTCACCTACCTCCACCGCATCATCGGCACCGACGAAGCAGCAACCATCCTTATTACAACAGGTTTAATAATCGGCGAGATCCTACCTGGGGAAAGAGAAAATAGGAGAGAGAGTAGAGCTGGCGGCTCACCAGACACCGGCAACCAGCGGGCAAATAAGTGCCACCCTTGCTTTCGTTGGCTGCGTTGCTGCCGCGCTTACTACTTATTCGCTGCATGCACTGCTACTCAGAATGCGCATGCCCCGGCATGGAATATAGCGTCATTCAGCCGGCAGCGGGCGTGATTATTTGCCATGCTCTTATCGCACACGTATGGAGAGGCCTATAGTAGTACTGGTAATTTCAAAACCACATCAATTCCGGTTTTGAAATTGGTACTGTACGCAACTGAGAGGCTGGAAGTACCGGGTTGGCCGGTTGGGTGGTATTAATAGATACTAACAGTCATCATAAGTCACATGATTTATCAAGCGAAATATACGTGTGCACGTGTGTTGGATTCGAGCCCACACCTACGCACCACATGTAATTAGATGACAGATCGAGATATTCCTTTTAAATTAACTCATGAAAATCTCTTTAGTACCCGTTGGTATTAAAATGACACTTCAATACCATTAGGTGTTACGATCCAAGACTAAAAAGTCTCCGGACCTCCCATCACCGACTAAACTCCGATCCGATACTAGTAGTAGTGATGCCGCCACTGACTGGCTGCGCTGGCCATATCTCTGGACTCGACGTGTTTCATGCATGCATGTTTTGATAAGGCGGACGCCTCCTCTTCCCATACCCTCGTCCGCCGCCATTGGTTCATCCTCGCTCTGATCATGCGGATCAGATCTGTCACACTGGTGGCGGCGGCATCCATGTTCATGCCCTGCCCTAGGGGCTAGCTCTGGGGTCGCACATGACCTTGACTGTGCTTGTAGTTGGGTTATTAGGTGCTCTAATCTCTTGCATCTATCTTGTGCTATATATTACCACTATGTATCTCTGGACACATTTCTTTACTTTGGTGATTGAAACAGGCAGCCAACGCCAAAGGGTTCAAAGGTGAAGGCCGATGATGAAAGGCTACTGTTAAGGACGTACGCGGTGCGTTCACCATAGACTGGAGCTACACAGGGCCTGACGCGGGAAGCAATGCAAGACCAAACGACCTAAAGGCTAGCAAACGGCTCATAGAGGAGAAGGCTGAAGCTCCATGTAGATTAATTGAAATGCATATACTCCCTCTGTATATAATTTAGAAGTCGTTTAGGACATGATTGTGCATACAAAGAGTGATTAATTAGTGTGGATACCAAAATAATTCGGCTTGATTCGTTGTTGTAGCCTCTCCTGAGGTGGCCGAGACCGGAGGTCTCAGGCTCTAGTCCTTGCAGGGGCAAATTTTTCTTGCGTGAGCGAAGCGAAGAGGAACGGCTGATTAAATGAGCACGGCGGACGGCAATGGATGCAACGGGTTGATTAGATAAATGAGTGTTGCGTGGATGACCGCAATCGAAGCGACAAGGCAACATCGTCCAACTTCACGCGTAGGAGCGTAAGATGACTTCCTTTGCGCAAATGGATAGTTCTGTACCCAAGCCGCATCATGGCATACGCGGAGTTAACCAAAAGATACACAGATGGATGGAGAGGCATCCCATTGCTCTACAAAGAAACCTACACAAAGACAATTCAATTGATGAAAATTTGTTGCAATATACTTGGAACAAGTAATGTCTTGTTTGTTTGAGTTGCAGCTTTTAGAGCTTTTCTGGAAAGCCGCTGCAGGTTTTGGTTCAAAAAAAAACAATACTAGCTTTCACTACCGGAATAAGTGCTATTGGCACCGGTTGAAAAACCCCTTTAGCACCGGGTTTTTCAACCGGTGCTACTCTTCCGGTGCTAAAGGGTGACATCCTGTCTCTTATACACATCTTGAATTGTCTTTGTTTGGTCCCCGGGGGCGCCTCAATTTTACGCCCGGTGCTAATGTTTCATTAGCACCGGTTCTTTAGTGCACCGAGGCATATAGAGGGGGCGGATGATGGATTTTCTGGTAGTGTTTTACAACATGTTTTTAGCTTTGTAAGCTCAGGAAGTTATATAAAGCTCACAAAACTGAGATTTACAGCTTCCCATATAAATTCAGCTTTTCCGAGCTTTTGGCTTTCCAGAAGCTATGTGTGAAGTTCATTGTTTGTTTGAGTTTCATGTTAAAAAGCTGCATGGCAGCTCAAAACAACAGGCTCTAAGAAGACCAGAATCATGTCACCCAACATTTCAAATGACAAATGATTATTGCGGCGAGAGGTTGATAGTCAGTGAAGCCACGTATCCTCATTTTGCTCTCGTGATTTCACTCTAAGACATCGTGGTATGATTGCCATACTATTTGTTCAGTATGTCATTCTAATTGGTTGATTACCATTGGGGCTAACATATAATATATATGTGTGCTGATATTTTTTTTCTTTCTTCATGCTAGGCGCAAGGGCTTACTACTCTGTGCTGATGGAAAACAGATAGGATAAAATGACTTTGTTCGTGGTGTTAGCATGGTCTATCTAAAATTTATTATGGAAAGATCATTTGTCTAACAAAGGTGCATCATTATCCCCTCCATAAGTAAACAATCTTGTCAGTGGATCATTTATTAGGTAAATGCTATAAGTGTGATCGAATTAGGCCTGCCAATTTCATTCCGGACGTCATACAGAATCGCCCAAAGAGAAACAACATGCAGAGGACTCCTAAGTGAAACAGCCCGAGCCAGAAGCGAGAGATTATTCTTAATTGCTACTTGCTCTTGCACAAATAATACCAATATTTAGTTCGTACTAGCAGCCGCGGCACGTGCGTACGCACGTGTGTATATAGAGCTTTAGCTATTCTCAAATTTAGAGGTACATTATTTTTCGAGTTAGTTGGTCTTTTAGAAAAACTCTTCAATCTTTTGTCTATTAGCAATACGGGATAATTGTGTGCACGTGGGGAGTTAGGGGCCCACCTGGCCGGAGGTGGGTACGCGCGGGACGTTAGGTGAAAAAAGTTTTGCGGAGAATGAACTAAAAACGTCTGGAACATCAAGTTTTTCCCACCTTTCCCACGTCCCCCACCCAAAAAAATCTGACAGGTGGGGCCTCTGTGAGAGGGTGGGGTGGATTTTTTGGTAGAAAATGTTTTCAATTCTCTAGGATCCTTTTAGTATGGATTTGATATTTTTGAGTATTCATTCCTCATTTAAAATTAAAAGGCTAATGCAACATAAGGTTACCTAAACTAAAGGGTATTAGCGTTGGAGGGTCAGAATTAGACAAACTAAAATGTTACGAGGCAAAATATGGATTTGTTTCCTTAAAGTTTGTTGAAATTTGTTTCATAAAAAAATGTTCGTTGAAGTGTGTACAAACGCAAAACTATAAATAATACAATAAGTTTTTTATACTAGCAGACGCGGCATGTGCGCACGCACGTGTGTATATA
>OAMR01000339.1:1363490-1377249 GCA_900205405.1 Echinochloa crus-galli
CCCGTGTATTTTATAGTGTAAAATAGCTAAAAACAGCATTTCGGGCCGGGCTCGGGCCAAGATTTATTTTCTCGGGCTGCAAGATCTGTGACCACGCCCGTCCAGTAAGGTCCGTGGGTGGGCCGGGCCCGGGCCGGGTCTACGGGCCGGATCGAGCCGGGCTAAAAATGCTCAGGTATAAGCTTAATGTAGAGCAACAAGTATATCATTGCTGTTGGTGTAGCGGTAAATGCCTTTTTTTGCCTTCTAAAGCATACTGGGTTAGACCCAGGGCCTCCAGCTTCAAAAAAACAGCCCCCTTTCCACTAGGATGAAGCACACAATTAAACTATAATGTAATATAGAACTAGCTGGCGCTCCGCGCTTCACTCCGGCAGGCCAAATTGCATCTATGCTCCTTATTATACTCCTTCATTCTAAATTATTAGTTATTCTAACTTTTATAAAAGTCAAATCATTTTATGTTTCACCAAAATTACAAAGACGATTACAAAAGTTTTATGGCATCAAATAAATATACTTTGAAAATTCATTTTAGTAGTTATTCTAACTTTTTTGGAAAGTCAAATTATTTTATGTTTTACCAAAATTATAGAGACAATTACAAAAGAATTATCACATCAAATAAATATACTTTGAAAATACATTTAATCAAGAATCCAATGATACTGATTTAGTATCACAGTCCCCAAATTTTATCCTACAAAGAGTGTTCATTTAGTTTTTAGTATGCACACATTACAAAAGTGCATAGAGAAACGCATAGAGCCAATCAAATAGTTAGTTAACGCTACTTCTCTAGTTTCAATGAGGGTTAACATGATCATTTGTCATTACTACTAATCTGTCTTAAATTTTTTAAATGGACACTTATTTTGGGGCATGGTTTGACTTTCCAAGAAACTTGAAATGACTAATAATTTGGAATTGAGGGAGTAGATTTTATTTCATACAAAAATTGAGAAGATACCTATATATAAAAAAAATGAGAATATACGCAATAAAAAATATATATGACATCCTTATTTGACCGGTCCTGCACCTTTATATTGCAAACATCCTCAGAATCTTAACCCTGCATGAAAAGGGCCCCTGGCAGCAAAGTTCTTCATTATATCCAAACAGGTAGCACTCTTTTCCTAACTCGTGCATAGGGCGAGGGAAGTCTAAACATGGAGCACATAAGAAATGACCAATCAGATCGAGGGTGGAAGAAGTGCATCGGCACCGGCCTTGGTCGAATCCAGACATATTCCATCTTGTCAATCGTAAGCAGCTTGCAGGTGGAGTGCTCAACAGAAGAGAAATGACAGCCGGTGGTGCTTGCTGCAGGAAGCCTGTGGGTGCGGCAGGAACGGACCGGCAGCGAGCTACGGACAGGGAATGATGTTTCTGCCATGCGGCTTCACGTTCACGCGGTGCTTCCAGAGTTCTGTGACCCTTTCCCTTCATTCTGCGTGGACAGGAGGCCTTGACGAAGGTTCGAGAAATTCCATCACGCAGCAGAACCGATCGATAGGATATATGTGGAGGAACAGTGGAACAGTGTAACAGGAACTCACCGGAACAGTGTAACAGGAACTCACCGGCCGTACTTCTACGAGTGTATTAGTTTTATAGGATTACTTAACCGCTTATAGGTTTAAATCTTCAACGCATTTGATCAATTTTGACCGACATTGTTTTACGGAAAATCACAAATTTCTCGAATTTTGTAAATTTCGTCGGAGAACAAAATTTAGCGAAAACGAAATATAAAACCTCATCATATCACCACAGACAAGCAACTAACGCGACGATAGATGATGGAGAGAGTAGAGTTGAATGCATGCTTCGTTTCCATCGGTGTCTCCGGCCGCCAGGAACTCGTAATAATTGGCATCAAGAAATTAGCTGCCCGGTGGCCTATAAATACTCGCCATGGAGAATGCACTTGAAGGCACACATCACAAAGCCACTAACACAGCAGCAGAGTACGTAGTCTCGAGAGATACCATGGCCTCGAAGGCCGTTATGGTTTCCGCTAATAAGCTCCTGCTCCTCGCCATGGCTCTCCTGCTCGCGGCTTCAGCCCAGGCACGGGCGCCGGCGCCGGCACCGGCACCGGGGCCAGGGCCACCGTCCCAAGGTCTGTGTCCCGCCGGCTTCAAGAACCGCGCTGAATTGGACGCTGCAACCAAACTTGCTCACCTGGGAAATTTGGAGTTCATTTTCAAAACTAGTCTCACCAGCACCATCACAACAAAGCCCACAAATCACACCGTATGCGTGTGCGCTTATGCTCGCGCCACCGCCAGGTTCAACCCTATCATATCCTCTTCTGGTAACACCATTATATGCGTAACACTGGCTCCGGCGCCGCCGACGACCTCTGCGCCCACGCCGTCTCCATCTCCAACTCCGGCGCCGGCGCCGACGACCTCTGCGCCCACGCCGTCTCCATCTCTGGCGCCGGCACCAGTACCCACGCCATCTCCGTCTCCGGCGCCGGCACCGACACCGGCACCGGCACCAGCACCGACACCGACTCCGGCTCCATCTCCGGCACCCGTGCCGTCGTCGTCCGGCCAAGTCGGGTGTCCCGTTGGGTTCAAGGGCCGCGCTGAGTACGAGGCAGCTGCCCAAGGGTCTGATGCCCTCATGTTCAGTTTAGACGGAGCCATCGCCATCTCCAAGCCCACACACGCCGGAGTCACAAAATGCGTGTGCCACTCTGTTGTTAATTTACGCAACCCCATCCCCATTATTCGTGGCAGAATCGCCATCAGATGCACCAATGCGTAACAAACAGGCCAGCCGTGTCTGGCCTGGCCTGAGCATGCAGCATGATGGAGATACATATATGCTAAGCACGCGCGCAACATAAAATTAGTTTGTGCTGTGATGCTAGCTTAATTATCCACGCTTATTATACGCATGCTACATCAGGATTATTACAGTATTATATGAATAAGTTGTCTGCACGCGCGCTGACCATGATTCGCGTGCTTAATTACGAGACAATATATGCAGTGTGATAAACGAGACTTGTCCGGCTCGTGTATGTGTAGTACACTGTGACTTGTTGTTGGTGTTGTTCAATGTGTCCTCAAAATAGTATATATAATATATGTGTGCAGTTTTTAAAAAATACTCTACTTTGTATACTCAACGTGTGTTAACTATTTTTTTATTAGCGGCTTATTTAAGGGTCCGTCTGACGGCAGAGAAGCTTCTACATTAAATCCACAAGAATATATGTTAAACATTCTTTGAAATGAACTGCAAGGGGCTAGCAGGAGCTCAAAAAAGTAGCTTATCTTGACTTCTCTCGCAGAATCATCTCTCATAGAAAATTAGAATAAGTCAAACTCCCGAATTGTCTTGTAGTCCAATGGTAGGACGATCCAGTGGGACGCTACCCACCAGAGTTTAAATCCTGATGCTCGCACCTTTTCCTGGGATCTTCTCAAGATTTATCAGCGCTATGCGTTAAGTGGTAAGCGGCATTCCTGTTGACAACGAGGTGCCAATGGTGACTTCGGAAATCTCCAGATCTGTCGGGTGCTCAATCCTTCGGAGGTGCTCATAGGGGTAGGATTGTACGCGTATTCATAGAGGTGGGTGTGCATACATGTGTGAGCGTCTGCGTTGTATTGTGTCATTCTCAAAAAAGAATAAGTCAAACTCTACCAAAAAGTAGCCCATGTAGTAGGCCATTTAGTTCACGGCTTGAGCCGATACTAAGGTCATTCTCAATGGCCATTTCATATTTATGTTTCCAAGGATACCACATAAACCAAAGTTCATTAAATTCATAGTTGAAATAGCCCTCTCTTAATGCAAAGTTTCATTATTTGTTGTTTGCAAGACTATGAAGGATCGA
Organism: Echinochloa crus-galli; assembly: GCA_900205405.1. Taxonomy (NCBI): domain Eukaryota; kingdom Viridiplantae; phylum Streptophyta; class Magnoliopsida; order Poales; family Poaceae; genus Echinochloa; species Echinochloa crus-galli. The sequence goes on from OAMR01000339.1 coordinate 1,367,356, forward strand.
TACGGCGACCAGAGAGGGGAGAGTGAATGGGAGCCGATAAAAATTTCTTCTCGAAATTCGGCCTATGTCCCAACAATCACTACCCGAGATCTCCTCACAAGGTTGCCAAGGTAGCATAGTCACAGCGGACTTACCAACCCTAGGAACAAGCACGAGACACACAACAAAGCGGAAGCACAACGAAACCCTTGCTGACTGTCTGAGTCTGGGCGGACCGTCCGCATTGGGGTCGCGGACCGTCCGTAGTCAGGGCGGACCGTCCGATTAGACAAGGTGGACCGTCCGAGAACCCTCTCCGAAACTCCAGAGACTTCAGGCGAAAATCGGACCGTCCGAGCCTCTACCACGGACTGTCCGCAAGTGTCGCGGACCGTCCGAGGGGTCAAGACGGACCATCCGTCACGAAGATAGAGAGAACTCACACGAACACCTCTGCACGGACCGTCCGCCAATCACATGCGGACTGTCTGGGAACACGGCAGACCGTCCGCCAAGAACGCGCGGACCGTTCGAGAAGCCCGACGGACGAACAGGAAGAACAGCTACAGTAACCGGCGGAACTCGCCTCTCCAATCCATCACCGGATCTCCCAAACGGCTAGAGGTCTTGAGACGAAACTTTGGGGAGATGATTAGCACCCTAAGGAGATGCTATGCCCAAAAATCTCGGCCTCTAACTCAATACAAACCGAGAAATTGCAGATCACATGAAAGAACACAACCACCACGAGTTCATCCCAAAATCATCAAATCAAGAACGATTCCCGGCGTTTGAGGGTGCAAGATTATACACAAAGAGGCGCAAGGCACTCACCCATGATCCCCACAAACAAATCCAATCCGAAGCCAAACGGTCTAGAAACGACGAATCGGGATCAACAAGAAAATGGCACAAAAAGAGATCGGGAAGGAACAAAGGAATTCAAATAGCAATTGATTTCATTCCAACAAACAAAGGTCAGATTCTATACAAGGTTAGCAACCTCCCAAACATCCTCCCGCTAAGATCAACATGAAGCACGGGCTAGCCTAGAGAGAGAAAGGAAGAGAGAAAATGAACTAGGGTTCCAAAAAGACGAGTTGCCACCCCCCTCTACCCCTATATATATTAAGTCACCTGGAGATGGCAAAAGACCAAACTACCCCTACAAACTTAAAACAAGATACACACCCCTCAGCAGCAATTTTAGAATAAACCAGATATTTCTCCCGGCCGGGCACGCCGTCTATCCGGCCTTGCTTCCCTCTGACGCAAGCTCCCGGATCCCGCCGCGTGTTCCCCGCTTCGAAGCTTCCCGAACGTGCCCGGATCACCGTCTCCGTCATGTTGGCCCTTCGGGCTCGGTTTTGAGGCCCAAACCGAAAAACCCTCCTCCGATGGTTTTGTGGCCCAACCATCAAACCCTGCGTACAAGCTTCGGTCGTCAGCTGCTACCTTACACCGGCTCCAAGTCTTCGACTTCGTCTTGCTTTTCTTGCACCATGCCAACCGCACTCGATCTCGTCTGGCCACCGGGTCCCCCGAACCAAGCCTACTCGTCTCCACTCCTCGGAAACCTTTCGCGCTTGTTCTTCACCTGCACCAACGCAAATCCAGTCGCATCGAACACCTGCAATACTCAGCCAAGAGTCAGTCCACACAACGTTGTCAATCACTCATCACTAAGGAGCGACCATCTATCGGTCCTCGGACACACATGGTCCTCAGACTATATGCAAGACACAGACTATCTTGAAAATAGTGTACATAGGATTTCACCACCATGAAACTCAATTCATCTCTCTTCATTTATTCTTTGCCACATCACTAAAAAAGATGACATGGCACTGTATTTAGCCTTACTGAGAATGACCTAAATGGAAAATCATTTAGTACCGGTTCATGGATGGAGCCAGTACTAAATGGTGCTTAGGGATTTAGTAGCGGTGTAGCGGTTGGTAATTACAACCTATACTAATTGCTACCACTTAATTAGAACCGGACCAAGCCACGGACCGATACTAATAACATCATACTTATAAACCATGCTACTTCCTAGCTCCCTGAGATCGGCCACACCATTTGACGGAGACCTCGGGGCTCATCTGTCTCATGGCGACCTAGGGAGATGCTGCCCTAAATGTTAGTAACTTCGGGAGTGTTTGGTTGCCCGCCATGGTTTACCACGCCTGACGTGGCTGCCACGTAAAATGTACTTACTTTGTGTCCGCCGCTCCGCCCGTCCACCGACGACCGCCATCCACGGTGCCTGTCCCCATGCCCGACCTGCCGCACGTTCCGGCCCGCCACTAGCTATCCGCGTCCCCGACCGTCGCTGCCCATCTACAAGCCCTCACCGTCGCCCTCAGCTCCACCCCCAGCCTTCGTTGCACATCCCCGCATGTGGATTAAGATCAAAGTACGTGATAGTACAAGTACGATGTGTCGCATGTTTCTGTTCAGGTGGCAGTACATGGCGCGGCCGGTCACCGGTGTACAGGAGATTAGGCGCATGTACACTACTTTGACGCGCTTCCGGCCATGACGAAGCCGCAATGGCTCGTGAGATCACAGCCCCAAACGTCCACGTGGCAGAGCTGATCGATCAATTAGAAAGCAATCAGCAGTACGTAATGAATAACTTGCACATTTCGACAGGAAGACACTTGAGGATGCATGATCCCGCGCAGGATTCAACGTACCTGTGTACTCGATCTTATGCCTACAAATTCTTATGTGTACGTCCTCTTATATGTATGTGTGTATATTTTTCCACCACAGGGCGAACCCGAATTTCATTTCCACAAAGGTTACGAAACTAGAGCAGGTTTTCTCACGTGAGAGTTCAGATAGAATTTTGAACCAACTGCTACCTATGGAAACTACACGGAGGTAGACCGATCCTTGCATATAGCAGCAAACTAAACGCTCCATGTACTCAGAGTTGCCGCAGGCCTCAAACTCCCTAGCAAATATAAACTGCAACGTTGTTTCCCACACCACAAGTCCACAACATTGGCAACAGCAACACACCAGAGAGCTGCAAACATTGTAATGTCCAGCCGGTCTTTTTTAAATTACCGCAAGATCACCCTCCTTCACTGCTCCAGATATACACATCACAAACGGTTCCCAAAGGCCATCACATACGGTTTTGGGAACCGTTTATGATGTTCCGTTTGTGATGCTCGGGGCATCACAAACGGTTCTTGAAATGTTTGTGATGCTCCCATCACAGTCCCAACCGTTTGTGATTTCCTAGGTCTGAAATAAACCCCAAAAAATACGAAAATATTAGGAAAAAAAATTATCTTCATTTGGCAAGTCATGCCATCTTTTCGCGCATAAATCGCACGCTCCGCGGCCAGGTTCGAACTCACGACCTCTCCCTCGCACGTAGCCTCCTCTATCACTGCACCTGTCCGTCACATGTGCCTGGATATTGTTTCGGTTCCTATCATATTATACCAGACCGAGTTTAAATTGCTTGTTTGAGGCCCTAAACGACTTCAAATCAAAATCTGTTGAACTACAAAGTTTCCTAACTTTTCGAAACCTACAACTTTCATGTTGACCGTCTTTTCATCCGAGGTCGTTTGGAAAAACTCAAATTTCAAATTTTGAATACAAACTTACTTTTCATTAGTAAAACAATTTCAAATTAAAAAGTTGTCAACTATAAAGTTTCATGACTTATCGAGATCTACAACTTTCATGTTGACCGTCTTTTCATCCGAGGTCGTTTGGAAAAACTCAAATTTCAAATTTTGAATACAAACTTACTTTTCATTAGTAAAACAATTTCAAATTAAAAAGTTGTCAACTATAAAGTTTCATGACTTCTGAAGATCTACAACTTTTAAGTTGACTGTTTTTCCATACGATGTAGTGAGAGTAACATTGTTCACAAATCTTATAGGTCTCCTCTTATAGTTTTAGAAACTTTAACTCTATGAGAGATGGATTTTATGAACAATATTCATATGAATTTATCAAATGAAGAAATGACCAAAGTGAAAGTTGTGCATCTTGAGAAGCCATACAACTTTGTAGTTCAACACGTTTTGATTTGAAGTCATTTACTATTTCAAAATAAGGTTTGAATGTACCATACACATCACAAAGGGTTCGTGTTACGAACCGTTTGCGATGGCCTCACATCACAAACGGTTCGAGGCCATCACAAACGGTTCGGAACACGAACCGTTTGTGACGTGTTCCGAACCGCTTGTGATGGCCTCACATCACAAATGGTTTTTGAAGAACCGTTTGTGATGGCCCATCACAAACGATTCTTCAAAAACCGTTTGTGATGAGGGTATCACAAACGGTTTTTCAAAACCGTTTATGATGGTACCGTTTGTGATGATGGTTTCTCTAGTAGTGCTTGCTTCTCCTTGATCAGCATCAGGGCCGCCGTCTTCAGAGTTTCTACGCCTTCCTCCGAGGCCCTCGCACCCTTATCTTTCTGGATACCTGCCAAATATTTTACAAAAGAATGAGCAAGGCAAATAATTTCAGTCGGGAAAACATACTATTTTTTCTCGAAACAGACATTATATTATTTCAAACCTTCCACATTATACGTACGTGTATACTCTTAGCTTACTCCTATAAGCTGCTAGTGGGACATTGCAAATTCCGTATCTGTACCTACACGAACATCGTAGCACATATATACCACTTATATTCGTCATAGTATAGAACGCAAATTATTAGGCGCACATGAATTATACTATACTCATCCATGTACGTGGTTGCAAGTTGCAGGTCTCCAACTCCAATTACACGCGCACGTGGGTATATCATATCAACAGATGATAGAACTGAAGACAAGCAAGCAACTAACGCGACGATAGATGATGGACAGAACTCCAGCATTCAACGTCACAAACGGTTCGGAAGGCCCATCACAAATAGTTTTGGAGATCATTTGTGATATGTCGTTTGTGATGCTCGCGGCATGAACCGTTTGTGATGTAGTTGTGATGCCCTAGCCATCACAAACGGTTCGTGTCCAGGCATCACAAACGGTTTGTAATATGAACCGTTACCCTTCACAAAGGGTTTGTGTTACAAACCGTTTGTGATTTTGTTTTTTCATTTTTCTATATACAGCCCTTATACAGATCTCAATCACATATACAGTATATATACACATCACAAGCATATATAAATCTTAAAGATACCACATATTCACATCACAAGTACAATTCAACAACATTTGACAAGTACAAACTTAAACCAACTTCAAACCTTATTACAAGTCGAACGAATCTAAAAGTTCAACGTATGTGACATGTCTTACACCTTCATAATGTTAAACTCGCCGTCCTCGCTCACAATTTCATCCATAATGAATCCAGCTAGTTGTTCTTGGAGTGCCACTTCCTCTCCTGCAAGCATCTCCGAGGCACCTAGATCATGTTCCTGCACAAATGGCATGACAAACAAACCAATGCATTAGCATATATATTGTTTCAAAAAAATGTTCGGAAAAGCGAAAGACATGATTTGATTGTTAGATTAGTACGAACCGCTTGTTCTAATGCGGTAAAGTCATTGTCACTGTAGCAGTGGATATACTGCATTACATAGAACCCGCAATCGACAGTACCCGGCGGCTGTCTTTTAATCTACTTGGCATCCTCTATGGTGAACGTCTTCCAATAAGGTCTGTGCTGCCTTGGATATTTTTTACAGCACATTCCGAATATGCTATATAACATTAAATAGTAATTGAGATAGGGTTGATGAAATAAAACATAATACGACTAGATTGAACGAACCAACACAACATTAAATACTTACTTGTCTAGAACCTGAAGCAGTGGCTCGATGAGTGATCGAGGCCTCCTTAATGAGTCGAGAACCCTTATGTGGCTATTTAGAAGGGAGATTTCCAAGAGAACAAAATGCTGACTGTAAAGATTTCACACATGTTAGAAAATAGAAAAATGATTCGTGTTATTGTATAGATGCATGTAACTAGGAACACACGAGCAATTGTACGGCAGAAGTATGCGATCCTTCTCTCTCAGTGCGCAGAAAGCGAAGTAGAGATAACGGGCGGTGTCGGCATTATGCACGGTCTTTTCATTTATCGCGACTGGGTCCAAGAAGGATATATCTTTGCATATCCCTCTTTGTCTAAAATGTTGTGCCTCCATCCTACAGAAAGATAAAGCTATGAGAGTTTATGTCGTCATCAAAAGAACGGAAGAGATTTAGTTATGATACTTACAAGCACCAAAGGAACACGAGGCTGGCATTGAGCCATTCTCGTTGGTTGAACTGATATAGAATACGGAACTCAATCCACAGTATGGTATGAGTGTTTTTCTTGTCCTGCTTGCCGAACCATTCGATTGGGTATCTGACCACAAACTGTGTTGCATCCCCTTGAGTTTTGTACCATTGATGCAAGTTCCTCATCCTCGTCGGTAGACGAGGTATATCATCTGGGCAAACCAGGTCGTTCCCCAACACAAACGGGCATTTGGGTGGCGCGAGAGGTGCGACTGGATGATCCACTCGATCAGTGTCTGCTTGCAACATATGGAGTTGTTCCTCTAAGAGACTGGTTTCTTCACAGAATTGCTTCTTAAGTGCGTCCTCTGAGGCCACGGCCTGTAGTTTGAGCATATTCTTGTTGAAGCTATGTATCTCCTCTTGGACACCATACGCTCAAACTCTAACGGTCTCCTTGGTTATTCCCTGTCTATTTTACCAATGCCAGCTTGGTAAAATTATCAATTGCAGCTTTGGATATCACTAAATCCTCCTTATCAGGGAGGATGGATGTTATCTTCCACTCAATGGTTTTTTCTTCAGCTTTCTCTGAGGCGGGCTTGAAACGGTTTGTCGCCGCTTCTGCGCCTTAGGGGTACTTGGGTCCTTAGGAGGCGGACTTGGTTCCCTAGGAGGCGGACTTGGTTCCCTAGGAGGCGAACTTGGTTGCCTAGAAGGTTCCTGATCATTGATGCCGCCATCGTGCTCTGACTCCGAATCAGAATCGCCAAAGGCTATATAGCGTACCAAGGTTATCTCTCAACCGTACAACGTCATCCTCCCCCGAAATTTCTAGCTCCCCTTTGCCGTACCGCTTTTTGACTATTGCATCAAGTGTGACTTTTGCAAAGCCAGCGGGCAATTCACGGCAATGCAACACCTCTCGTTCCTTAGTGGCCGAGCTTAACCAATGGCCACCTTGGTCTTAATTACCCCTAACATCACATATTACTTGCAACTTCTTGGTTCCGTGATATCATCCACTGGAAATCTCAAGTAGGGATCTTCTAGGGGGGTTGCACGTTACTCTCGCAGCTGCTACGATGCACCGTTGGTCTAGTGAGAGTTGGGCCGCCAACTGCTGCTGCAACAGACGGACGCTGGCTCAATGATTGTTGAAACTCTTCACGCAGCCTATCATGTGAAGCCTGCATTTCGTCACGAATCTGTTGCAAAAGCTGCTCGTAAACTGCATGTTGATGAGCTTTGCCCCGAGACCGACTTCTTTACGAGTCAAGTGAGTGGATCAAATTGAGCCGAGGACCAAATTGAACCAAGTGGAGCCGAGGACCAAATTGATGAAGAAACTGATGAAAAACGGCCTAGAGGCAAAAAAAAGTCTTTCCATCACATTCTTCTCAATTTTCATAAGCATTCATGTTTCTATAAAGTAAGCAAAGTAAGCTAGATACTAACCTTGTTGCAATGGAATGAGAGCTAGACATTTGGATAATCCATGAATAAATTGGTAAAAAATGGCCTAGAGACAAAAAAATAGAGTTTTCATCACATTCTTCTAAATTTTATAACCATTCAAGCTTCTAGAAAGTAAGCAAAGCAAGCTAGATACGAACCTTGTTGCAATGGAATGAGAGCTAGACATTTGGATAATACATGAATAAATTGGTAAAAAATGGCCTAGAGATAAAAAAAATAGAGTTTTCATCACATTCTTCTACAATTTTGCAACCATTCAAGCTTGTAGAAAGTAAGCAAAGCAAGCAAGATACTAACCTTGTTGCAATGGAATGAGAGCTAGACATTTCGATAATCCATGAATAAATTCATGAAAAATGGCCTAGAGGAAAAAAAGAGACCTTTCATCACATTTTTATCAATTTTGCAACCATTCAAGCTAAAGAATCATGGAAGAATGCCTATCATGTGTCTTCAAACAAGTTATTGATGATCTGCCTACTAAATTCGAGTTGCTCCATTGAATTTCTTGAGAAATGAGCTCTAGAGAGGATGAAAGAGCTCCAATATCAAATTCATGACAAATTTCAAATTCTAGTGGTTGAAACAAGCTACAATTTGGAAGAGTTGAGTGTTACCAACCTCAAAAAAAGTTGATGGGGAACTCTTTTCAAAAAATGTGACCTTTCTTGAGCAATTTGGTGAGAAATGGCCGCAACAATGGTGATAGAAATGGTGGGCGTCGGGTTGGAAAAGAAGAGTGGGAGGGGAAGGGGTTTTTTTTATGTACGAGCCATCACAAGCGGTTCTTAACACGAATCGTTTGTGATGCTCATCATCACAAACGGTTCAATACAAACCGTTTGTGATAATGGTCCATCTTGTGATGGCCTAGAGATCCATCACAAACGGTTCCAACGACTACCGGTCCCAACTGCCTAGGAACCGTTTGTGATGAGAGCATCCCAAACGGTTTTCAAGATCTGTTTGTGAGGGACCGTTTGTGATGTCGAAATCTGTAGTAGTGTAGAGTTACATACTTGCACGCATGCTTCGTTTCATCGGTGTCTCCGGGCGCCAGGAACTCATAATAATTGGCATCAAGAAATTCCCTGCCCGGTTGGCCTATATATAAATATACTCGCAATGGCTAATGCACTTGAAGGAACACACATGACACACCAGCCACTAACAGCGGCAGATAAGCTCCTGCTCCGTTATGGTTTCCGCTAATAAGCTCCTGATCCTCTCATGGCTGTCCTGCTCGCGGCTTCTGCTTCTGCCCAAGGTGTGTGTCCCGACGGCTTCAAGAACCGCGCTGAGTTCGAGGCGCTGCTGCTAAAGTGCTCCAGGAACAACAAGGCGTGGATCTGGTTTTAATACGTGTCTCCCGTGTTACAGCTTGGACAGCCGCACCGCCTTTCGTTACAGCGTCATGGGCCGCACCTTAACGAATCTCATGCAAACAACCATCGGCAACACAGTATGTATGTGCTTTGAAGCTAAAGCTGCCGCCGACATCGACGTCTCCGGCAATGGCAACGCCATAGTCTGCGTGGGCTAGTAAATTAACAAGCTGCTGCCTGCTGCAACATATGCTACACTACCAGAATGATCGACATATGCACCGGGTGGGAAAGCCCTTTAGCACCGGGTTTCCCACCCGGTGCAACTAATCCGAGGCTAAAGGGCCTGCCTTTAGCACCGGTTGCTGCCTGAAACCGGTGCTAAAGACCCCGGATTTCTTTTTTTTTTTGCTTTTTTCAGTAGCCATGCGTGCACGTCTATATACGTATATATTCTAATACATGTATTCTAATGCGTATTCGGCCGACTCTATATTCATACTAGCTGACATTGTTTAGCATGTCATGGTGAGATGCTCACGTACGTCGCCAATGCTGCATGCAATTTGACCAAGGTCTGACACGATTCCTTGGCGCCATTTCTTTACGCAAACTTCGAGCAGATTGTGAGAGAAAGAGTCCAAACACAATAATTACCGAGAGCTTTGCATGCACGAGAGGGAGAGGATATGAGCTAGCTAGGGAGGTGGTGTGTTCTTGTTGGAAGACAGACGGTGCCGATCAAGAGACCCTAGCTAACCTAACCCGGCCTATAAATCGAACAGGGCGATCCAGACATATAGATCGATCGAGGAAGGCTCGACGTGAATGTTTGTTTGGGAGACATTCACGTGGGCACTAC
>OAMR01000339.1:1397464-1407619 GCA_900205405.1 Echinochloa crus-galli
GGTAAGCCATTTCAGATATTTGTATTACAAAAAGCGAAAAGTGATAAGTGAAAAATCTTGGCTTACCTAATAATCTAAGCGTGGTTGAGAGAATCGTTCCCAAACAGGGCCAACAATACTCCGTATTAAGCCAAAATTCATTTAGCGAATATGTGAAATCTCTCTCTATCTCTACAATGGCAATATGTTTTCTTCTGTGAAATATAGTGCAGACACATGCGCTTACATAAATACATAAACAATCACTCATATAAATATATGCATGCAACTCTATTTCTATTAGCACTTTTAAAAGACTGAGTTAGTTGATTTCAACATTGATGAAGTCACCACAAATGCCTTGTCGCTGACAAATACATTGCCTAACACTAAAAAAATAGCACCTGTTAAATCCTATAAAATTAGTCTCAATGCACAGTTTTATTGTAAAATTATAAAGACTAGAAACTAGATAACCAAGACTGATGAATTTTGTGGGGATGAAACTCTTCTCACATGTATAAAACTTCCCCTTCTCTCCCCTCATAATAACGCTGCCATATCAACATTGATGGCATAAAACTTCCATTAAGACTAGCCTAATTAATCAAAAAAATACAAACATCCATATTGAATCGAAGACTCAAATTCAAATAGACAAGTTGCATGACAAAAAACTTTATCAACAACATATCTGGGATCAGTTTCCGCTGGAGAATATGTTGGTCTGCCGAGACATGGATCTACCACGGTGCCATCGCATCTCCCCGCAGCGCCGCCCCCGCTCCTAGCCGTTGGACCCGGTGCTGAAGCCCCATCAGCACCGGGTCCAAAAATGGCCGAGGCGGAGGAGGCGGGCGGATGTGAAGGATTCTGGTAGTGCTAGCACGCGCAATATGAGAAATATATTTACACGTGATGCCACTACGAGAAACTTCAACATCCGCCCGCCCCTCCGCCTCGGTTATTCTTGGACCCGGTGCTGATGGGGCTTCAGCACCGGGTCCAACGGCTAGGAGCGGGGGCGGCGGGGTGAGCACATTAGGCGGACACATTAGCACCGGGTCGTGGCAAGACCCGGTGCTAATGCACCCCTTTTTGCACCGGTTGCAGCCAGCAACCGGTGCTAATGTGCCCGAGGCCATTTAGAACCGGTTGCTGGCTGCAACCGGTGTTAAAAGTGGCGCATTAGCATCGGGTCTTGCCACAATCCGGTGCTAATGTTTCCGTATATAGTGGCTTCTTTCTCCCACGCCCGAGCCAGCTGAACACTTGGGGCTGTGTTCATGCTGGCTCGGCCGGAAGGAAGGGGAGATGCTGCCCATTTTTTTTTTCAAAATTTGTGAAGATTCTACTCATCCAAGGAGCACTACAAGGTACACTCTTTCATTCTCTAATATTTTATGTAGCTTGTAGTCCTTCTATGCTTTAGAAATAGAGGAATTTGTGAATCAAATAAAGCTAGCTAGAGAGCTTGTGTTCATGGAGGAGAGAGAGGGGAGCTTGAGTTCATGGTGGAGAGAAGCTTTAGTTCATGGTGGAGAGAGAGTCTTCATGTTGTGTTTTAAAGGGAGAGAGAAGGCAAGCTAGTTAGTATTTTGTTTTGTATGACTTATGTATGACTTGTGAATAGTTATAAGGCTTATGTATTTTATTTATTAGTTATTTATTAAAAGTTGGAATAGGTTATTTATTAACTTAATTGAATGTATTTTTGTTTTTAGAAAATGAATATAGTAATTCAGTGAAATATATTTTATTAGTTACTTATTAAACGTTGGAATAGTTATTTTTAATGAAACAAAAGGTATATATATTTTTAAAAAATGAATATAGTAATCCCATGGAATATATTTTATTAGTTATTTATTAAAAGTTGTAATAGTTATTTATTTATTTAATGGAAGGTTTATTTATTTATATAATGCATATAGTAATGTAGTTTTAGAAATGTGTTTATATAATGGAATATTTATTAAAATTTGTATTTATTTTTATATTAAATTTGTATTAACTTTATGTTGTATTATATATTTGTTATCGGAATAATGTAGATGAATAGACAATGGATGTACGGGGACAACCACACTCACGAGTTCCGTAATGGCCTCAAGGCGTTTCTCGATGCCGCCGAGGCTAACCGGACGCCGTCGGGTTTCATGTTCTGCCCATGCATCAATTGTGAAAATATACAATCGCAACATACTTATCATATATAATATGCTGCTACATTCAATCATATAAATAAGCAGTGTCCTTTTAAGAGATGATATGTATGATATGATTCCTGTGTTTGTGCGACACTTGTCCTGCTTACGAACTGTGCGTGACTTGCGTTACTAGAAAGGCCAACATTAGCACCCCTCTTTAGGACCGGGTTTCCAACCGGTGGTAAAGGTTTCTAGGGGCAAAAAAAATTAAATATTTCTTTTACTACTCATCTCTTTCGCTCCTCACCCTTTTCTTGCGGACATGGCATCTTCTCTCCCTGTTCTTCAAGAACAAGAAGAACAAATTCTGTTCTTGTTCTTCAAGAACAGAAAAAGAAAGAAGATGAGGACTAGACAAATAAGAGGAGAAAGAAAGAGATTAAGAGTAGATAACTCAAAGTAGATTACAATATCCAGGATCTAACAGGAAAATTTAGATTACAACATTAGAGATCCAACAGAGAAATTAAATTACAACACTTAAATTCAACGAGGAAAAAATCAATGATGGAGCAGGTGTTTATTGAAAATATCTGCTCTCTGAACAAAAAGGAAAATGGTCAGCATTTCAATTTCAACCACGAGCACCAACCTTCAGTTACAAGGACGGTTCATCAATTTCAACCACGAGCTTTTCAGAGCACTATCACGCAGAGGCAGCAGGGGCAGATGCATGAGATGGGCAGCCTGCGCAGCGTCACTAGCAAAATTATTTAGCCTCGTGTCGTCAGATCCACAAGAGGGAGAAGGGGAATCGAAGGACGACAAGAAACTCGATCTAGGAGCAAGCAACAGGTCCGGCACTTACCCGATGATCCAGATGATTGCGCCGATGACGAAGGAGACGCAGGCCGCGGCGTCGTTTTGCTTGTTGCTTGCCAGCGCGCCTACCAGCGCCGCCTGCCCGCGCCCGCCCAGCCCTGCGCGCCGCCCGCCAGCGCCCGCGCCGACCTCACCCTGCGCGCCCGCGTGCTGCCCACGCCTCGCTGCATCTGGCCTGGAGAGGGAAGAAACAAAGTGAGAAGAGGAAGAGAGAAAAGAAAGGAGAAGGAGAGAAGAGATAAGATTGAGGAAGAAGAGAGATAAAAAAAAAATGAGTGACTGCCCGCTGTGCTGCTCATTAGCACCGGTTGTAGCTTTTAACCGGTGCTAAATGTGATTGCGTACATTTGCACCGGTTGGTAGCTGCCTGCCACCGGTGCTAATGGGTGGTCTTTAGCACCGGATCTTGCCATGACCCGGTACGGTGCTAATGAGCTCCCCCTGTCTAAGCCTGCGTGCCGCCCTGCTCCATCCTATCCATTGGACCTGGTTGTATTTTATGGACGTCGCGATCTTTTTGTGCTATAGAACCAATTTTCCCTGCCTTTGGTTTCTCTCGACCCGAATCATATAATGTTAATTGGTTTTCTTAAAAACTGTATATGTACCGAGTATGTATCTATAATGAGGTGGAGCACAACCTTAGGGTGCCCCAATGTATACACAACATTCATAGTCCAAATACATTGAATTTTGCATATAAACTGTACTCTACGGGAAACCCCTATATGCCGAGTGTCTGAGTCTTTGCCGAGTGCTTTCTGTCGGGCACTCGGCAAAGATAGGCTGTGGCGAGTGCCAAGACACAGGCACTCGGCAAAGAGCCAACACTCGGCAAACATAACCTTTGCCAAGTGTCGGTAGATAGACACTCGGCAAAAAGCATCTTTGCCGAGTGTCAGGCTAGGGACACTCGGCAAAGCTGTGGCACGTGCCCTACGCGTGCCACGCCACGGAAGGCCATGGACGGCCGTTTGGGCTCTTGTACCTTTGCCGAGTGTCCCACGGCAGACACTCGGCAAAGTCTCAAAGGAGACACTCGGCAAAGCCGTGGCACGTGTCCATCACGTGCCACGCGCGCCAACGGCCGTTTGGCCTGTCAGTTCTTTGCCGAGTGTCACGGCCAAGACACTCGGCAAACATGTGGCACGTGCTTGACACGTGCCAGGCCCGTTGACGTGTTAGCCTTTTGCCGAGTGTCTGGGTCAGATACTCGGCGAAGAGTTTAAAAATTTGAAAAATATTTTTAAAAAACATGAAATTCAAACTCAAAAAATTTGAACATTTTAAATATAAGAGTTTTTGGTCGGCTGGATTGGCTGTTTGCCAAGTGCTTCGATGTGGCACTCGGCAAACCACCTCTTTGCTGAGTGTTCCATGGAAGACACTCGGTAAAGCTTATGTTTCCCGTGTGTTTTCAATGAAACACTCGGCAAAGTTTGGTCCTTTTTATTTAAACTTATGTTTTTGGGCTCCAAACTTCATTTTTTTCCAATGATACTTGTCAAAGGCTCTTTATATCTTATGTGGAGCCTGTGTCAAAAAGTTGGAACGATTTTGAAAAGTTTATATATACGGCCCTTTCCAATCAGAGCATATCCCCATAGAAGTTTCGGAGAGTTGAGAAGGAGACAGCTAGATTTCGAAACGAAGTGAAGTTGAATTAGAGTTTGAGTTCATAACTTTTTCTATAGGCAATAGACGACGTAGATTGCTTCATTTGAAGTTATCATATTTTTCCGGACCCATTTGATATTTTGTAAATTATTTTCACGCCCTTCTCCGCATGAAATAATGAAATATATGAAGGAATTATGAGCTATATGGGCATAAAATAATGAAAACATTTCATTAAAGCATAAAATATGCATTGTTAAATGTATTTGACACGATATTTTGATGTCTATTTGATCAAATATGAAAATTTATGTATGGTGCAAATGTTTTGGGAAATGTTTGCCGAGTGCTGAGTGTCAGGTCAGGGAGTGCCTGTTTGGGGGCACTCGGCAAACAGGCCACGTGGGGTGGCCGGCCCGCGGCCGCGCGGGCCACGTCATTGGTCGACGCGGTACCTTTGCTGAGTGTAGGCACCTGTCTCTTATACACATCTAGATGTGTATAAGAGACAGCCTTTTCATACGTTTCATATATATATTTACACTCACCTTAATTATTGCCAGCGGTCAAATGCATATATATCCTATCCCTATATAAACGCGCAAATGTGTAGTTAAACATAGCAAGGTTCCAAGTACCAATATGCAAATTGTTCGAAGAGTGAGATACTGTAATATTTAAATGCAACTTTTATGTGTAATATCCCTGTAAAAATTTATGTGTAGAATGAACCTGCTAAAACTTAAAATCAATATTAGCAATTAAATCACATCAAAGGTTCAATGACTTCGATGGATTTAATTTGCATAATATGGTTAAAGCTCTCAGTATCACACATAATATTACTAATTTTCCAACAAAATGATTAAGATAAATGTGCGGTAAGATCCGTTGTACATTAGATATATTGTTATATGAAAAATCCAATTAACTACCGCCGACTATTGAATTTTCCGACTCATTAAATACGCCACCTTCCCACTATAAATTTGACTCATTCAACCCCCTGGACCTATTCTAGTGGATACCGATTGCTGCCCATTGGTAGGTAGGAAATCTGCAGCCGACCGCTCTGCATCTTTAGAGTAATTATTTATAAATTCTATATAAATGGGCTTAGGTTTTAAACATCTTATTTAGTGGGCCTTTTTGAAATAATTGTATAAACTTCGTATTCTTAACACAAAAGTCACTGTGGGCTAACTATTATGCTTGTATGATACTGATCTTGTGGATTCCGTGGACCAGCCCCAATTTGCCCATACTGAAATAGGTTTATGGCCTTATTGTTTGCAAATATAATACACCCCTCGGAACCATATGTATTGGGGTTGAGATAGAATTTAGTGCATTTTCCACTGCGATCCACATGTATTGGAAGAGAATGGTTATCCAAACAGCCTCTATATCATTTCTCCATCAAGAAGCTGGCTTGATATTTGTAGGGTGATCGTCGACATCATATCCTATTTTAAATAAATATTTTTTTTGTGAATTGGTTGCAAGCATCTAATCAAAATTTAATATATACGAAAGTACTCAAGATAAGTATCAAATATTTTTGCTAATATAGTTTTGCAGTCGTGTACATAATCCCACAAATTCGAACTTAAAACCCAACTTACATATAGAAATAACAAAAATTCAAATTCTACTACATACGGTTGAGTTGATCAAATTAGAATTGTTTGGGACAAACAAGCCCAAAGGTCGCAAAGGAAATCAGCAGACATTCAAATGGTAGAAATGGAGCAAACCATTACAAAAGATGTACAAACTGCAATATATTTTTACCTTGTTGTTAGCCCTGCCACTGAACACGACCATGGACACGGCTTGCAGCCGCCTCCACCCCCTCGCTAGAGGTCCCCTTCTTTCTAGATCGTCACCTGCGCCATCCTCCAATCGAACCCATGAGCCATTTTTTGCTGCCAAGAACTCTTTCCTCTCAGCCGCTTGCCGGAGCCGCTCCCATCCCTGCGTCATCCTTTAAGCTCGGACAAACAGGGGATGATGACGATGAAGGCCGGAGGAGGAGGAGGAGGAGGAGGAGGAGGTGTTTCCTATCAAACAGGGGAATCCAGTGCTTGTATTTTGATGAGACGCGAGCTGGCCGGGCCGGGGCACCTACCAGCTCTTTTTATTTCTGAAAAAAGAGCGGCACAGACGATGTAGTTATGAAGCACGCCATGGCTGCTCACTCTCGTCTCTCGAGTCGAACTCACAATGCCGACGTACTAGTTGTTTGGACGATGCCAACGGATGCAGCAATTAGAATAAAAAAAATGTATGCAAAGAAGACATGGCCACATGGGTAGTCCGTGCTTTGAGAAGGATGAATGTGACGCTGTTCTGCCATCCTTCGTACCAAATGCTAGGCTGATAGGGCTAGGTATAACTACTGCGAGCGATACGTACTAGTAAACCATATAGTTCGTTTTCAGGGAGCATTGTCTGCGATCACAGTCGCTAGCTATTGCAGTGACAGCATACAGAGAAGGCCATACATTCGGCATGAGAGACATTGCATGTTGTTGTAGTCTTAGACATCTTCACTAAGAATGGATGAAGAAACAACAACAGACTATGCTTTGATTATTCTCTTTTTATGTGCCCATTTTTCTTTTATTTATGATCAACATTTTGCCTGAGAACTATATCATCATCCATAACTTGGACGAGGTGACCTTGTAATATCTTGGAATGATCCTGTAAGACTACACATCTCATGTGGGAGCGTGGGACTTCATTACCTAGCTGGGCACTGGTGCAACTCCCAAGCATTCTAGAGTCTTTGAGAAGAAATGTCGTGTTTCTTTGGGGTGGAAATATTTTTCATTCTAGCCGCCTCCACCCCCTCGCTAGAGGTCCCCTTCTTTCTAGATCGTCACCTGCGCCATCCTCCAATCGAACCCATGAGCCATTTTTTGCTGCCAAGAACTCTTTCCTCTCAGCCGCTTGCCGGAGCCGCTCCCATCCCTGCGTCATCCTTTAAGCTCGGACAAACAGGGGATGATGACGATGAAGGCCGGAGGAGGAGGAGGAGGAGGAGGAGGTGTTTCCTATCAAACAGGGGAATCCAGTGCTTGTATTTTGATGAGACGCGAGCTGGCCTGGCCGGGGCACCTACCAGCTCTTTTTATTTCTGAAAAAACGAGCGGCACAGACGATGTAGATATAGGAAGCACGCCATGGCTGCTCACTCTCGTCTCTGCAGTCGAACTCACAATGCCGACGTACTAGTTGTTTGGACGATGCCAACGGATGCAGCAATTAGAATAAAAAAAATGTATGCAAAGAAGACATGGCCACATGGGTAGTCCGTGCTTTGAGTCGTAGGATGAATGTGACGCTGTTCCTGCCATCCTTCGTACCAAATGCTAGGCTGATAGGGCTAGGTATAACTACTGTGAGCGATACGTACTAGTAAACCACTCTAATGCAAACTGGGCCAAGAGTGAAGCTAGAGAGCAGCATCGACATTGAAGCTGGACAAGATCTCAATGCCAAGGACGAATGAAGCTGATCGATGAAGATGTCAACGGCAAAGCTGAAGATGGTGAAGCTCTCAACATAAGAGAAGACGCTGACTAAGATGTCATATGTCAACACGTATGACGAATCTAGACCGTTTCTTCCGACTTGGCTATTAGCATCGTCAACTATGGATTATGGTGGCCTGGTCTACTAGCTTGATCTTGGAACGCTTCACAAAATGACAACTCAAACCACCAACTCATGGCGGTCAACGTTGTCGGGTTCCTGTAATTCCTTCCATGCAAATTACATCTACGCTGTACAAAACTCCATCCACACTGTGCTCGATCAGCAAAAACAAATTGATCAGTTCAGGACTTGCCTGTTGCCACAACCCAAGGTTATTTGTCTCAGTCAGATGATGGTGGCCTTAGTCGATGGGTATCAAAGAAGGAAACGGTCGGCAGGTTGAATTAGGCCCGTGCATCATTTTAGATTGTACTTCTATTTATTTGGTTTTCGACAATTAATATTAATAAAATCGATTGAGTTTGATAATTCTGAGAAAGAGGTTGACGCATTTGGGGAAATGATTCAAAAGTTAGTTTAAGAAATAAAATGTTTGTTCACAATAAGCTTTCTTGACTTTTGTTAATTTTTTGGGTTTGCTCTAGATAGTATTTCAAGTAAGCGATTTAAAGATTATAATGGCAAATAACCAGTACAAATTACCTGAATAATAAGCAGTACAAAGTGGATGGAAAGTATTTGCAGATTTATACATGCCAGGTATGGACTTTTTTAGATAATGAAAAAAAGTTCCGGCTTCAAACTCCTAATAACATGAGGAGCATCAGTCTAAAATTATTACAAAATATAGCATACTTCTGTAATCACCACAATGTTTAACAAACAATCAACCTAAAAACCCATCCGTAAATTTAAGGAACATCCATTAGCTAGCATTAAAGAAATAAAGAGCAGCCACCTCAAGAATGCGACATGATGCCACATGAGTTCTTGGTCCCTCTCACTTCGCTGCAACTTGGGCCACAAGCGGAGCCAGTGCGGTCCTCTGAACACTACCTGCAAAAGGTTTTAGATCGACATTTATCAAACACTATTTCATTTCTTTATGGCCATACCGCACAACATAAAGATGCACTTCCTATCAGTATGTATTGATTTAGTTTCGGCCCACCTAATTTACTCCATTGGTTAAATAAGTCATTCATAATGTCTTTGGAGGACGAATACAAAATACTATATAGATAGCACGCCATAGAAATTTAGCATAACATGCCAGGTAAGGACTAAGGAGCAAAGACCCGTTAAAGTCACATAAGAGTTCGAAATAATTTTGTAGTACCGAACCATATATGTATATCAATGAACCTTTATGAACCGTCTCATTCTGTCGCATCTCTCTCAATGAAATCCAAAATTCAGAGTCACAATCCATCAATCCTAGCTATCACCATCCAATTCAACCAAAGTGCCTGAATAGTGAATACACGGCCAATACCAATGTCATGGGCAGGGAGAGAGAACCAGGTCCACACAGGCTCCAACTAGTCACGCACACGAAAGCGCTAGACCAACTAGCGTCATTAGTGGATCGAGTTGGCAAGTTTATTTTCTTCTCAAAGACTCTAGAATGAGTACATGACAGCATGTAGTCTTAGTCTTCCAAGATATTACAAGTTAACCTAGCCAAGTTATGGATGATGACACAATTCTCAGGAAAAACGTTGATCATAAATAAAAGAAAAACGGGCACTTAAAAAGAGAATAATCAAAAGCAGAGTCTGTTATTGTTCTTCTTTATCCGTTATTCTTAGAAGATGTTTGACACGTACTACAACCTGCAATGTCTTGCTTGCCGAATGGACGGCCTCTCTGAATTGTGTCACTTCAATAGCGACTATGATCGCAGCCACTATGTACTCCCTGAAAACGAACTATATGGTTTACTAGTACGTATCGCTCGCAGTAGTTATACCTAGCCCTATCAGACCAGCACTTGGGACGATGGATAGAGGGCGCAAAG
>OAMR01000337.1:0-13800 GCA_900205405.1 Echinochloa crus-galli
CAGGGAAGTAATCGGTTAACCGCCTCGATTGGTCAGGTGAAATGTTTGTTTGCTTCAAAGAACTATTTGAGGACGACAACTTCTTCCTCCGGCGACTGCCTTCACCAGTGCGATCATCAGAAACATTTCTCTTATGGCGAATAGGTTTCTTCCGCACGTGGACATGATCATCATCCATGAAACCGCTGGTGGAAGCATCAGGAGCATTACTATTTCGGTGAACTGGTTGGAACCTCGAGCACGGACCCCAGCGGCCAACCGTAAGACCGCAATCTTCTTCATCTGCATCTCAATTCTCAAATTCTCATTACGGATTGAACACTACGGAAATTATGGGGCGGCGAATTTTCCTTAGTTGGGACTCGACCCGTCTGAATCTTGGACTCGTCCCAGCATTTACCTGTGCGGCAGTAGTGCGGCGATCCGTCCTGAATCGGGACGACGACCCCGAATTCTGTGACTATGGTATGGCCCAAGGAACTTGCCATTCGCATGAGACGTGCCTCTCCTGGTCCACCGCACGCCACAAAGAGCTCGTGTGCGGCGGGGACGGGGAGAGGCCAGAGGCAGGCGGTTTGTGCGTGAGGAAAAGGAGCCGTCAGCTGTTGTGTTAACGGAAAAACAAATGGGCCCAATTCAAAAGCACAAGATGATGAGATGATCGGGGAAAAAAAATCAAAAGCACATGAGTGACCGAGAAACCGCGACGCGTGCGCGTGTGATTCGCCGGCCTGGGGAGGGGCCGCGCGCAAAAAAGGCTCCTCCATACAGGAGGTTTTTATTTTTCGGCGACCAATCGTCCATCCAGTTGCTGCTGCCTGTGCGGTGATGGTGGTGTGCAGGTGGTAGGCCGGGGCCCAAAGGCCCGCCTGCATTTTCGAAGGGATGGCGTCGTCGTCGGCTTCTGGAAGGAAGCGAATCGGGCGGTGGTATGGGGATGGGCTCGCTCGCGCGTCATTGGAATCCACACGGGATCCCGCCGCGCGGCTGCAGGTGGCCCACCACCGCACCCCACATCTCCTTTCTCTGTGCCGTCCGTCCCGGTGCTCGCGTCGTGCGTGTGCGCCTCTCGAATCAAATCCGCTTCGCTTTGCTTTGGAAATATCGAGATTTTTTTTTGTCCGGGCGGCCCACGGACAGGTTTCCTCTGCAATTATGCATGCATGGACATTATTTCACCCGGTCTATAACGTATACAGTACGTTGCATTCAGGGCCGTGTCGTTTTCGCGTGCGATCTCCACCAAAGAAAAGTCCCGCGAGGCCACACGAGCGCCCGCGCGCGCGTTTTTCTTATCCAGCTGTTATCCGGTCCGGCCCGCGGAGATTGCGCGGGGGGCGGGCGCGATCTATCGCGCTTGGTTTCTCGATCGATCCTCCGATGATGTCCTTTTTTTTTCTTTTCCACTCTTCATTTTGCTTCTTCTGTTCACAGGAAACACGGGGAGGAAGAACTGACGCGCGCGATGCTGTCCGGTAGATGTAGAGATCGATCGATCGAGCAATAATAGAGCTCGTGCTACACGCCCGGCCGGCACGGCTCGTGAAGCGGAGCGAGCCCCTCCTGTCACATACGGATACCGTATATACCTCGTCCTCCGGCCGGATAATTACTTCCACATCTGCGATCGACGTCGGTCTGTGTCGAAAAATTATCAAAATACAAGGAGACAAATGCGATCGATCGGTAGATTCAATTCAAGCGGAAGTAGGTGCCGGGTTACCAAGCTAGCTACGGAGTAGGTAGAGTTTAGTTCGACGCCGGATGATGCTCCGGATCGGAGGTGCTCTTGGTCCTTCCCTCTCGGCTCGTTGCGTATGTTTAACCTCTCAATTTACTATCTACCTTGATCCAAGTATTGAACGTCAACCTTAATTACTAGTAACTAGTAGCTTAGTGCTGTATCCAGACCTGCTGATAAAATATCACACAAGAGCATGGCTAATATTATAACCAATTGTTGGCTCTATACCATTGCCATGTCCATAATCACATTTCATAATGCATTTTTGTCTTACTATTTGTTGCTCTCTCTCTCTCTCTCTCATTACTCATTTGACATCTTAGAGCTAGTGCTAGCTCATATTGCTGGCTCAGAATCACTTCTTTACCAGTTTTTCTTGTCTTCCTTCCTCCTCCACACAGAGTCATAGACAATAGTGCTTTTTACCATGTGCCATAAGCTCCTCAGTACATGCTTTACATGAGAAAGTAACCTATTTACTTTTGTTATATCTATTGCACCATCCAAAGCTAGTATACACTGCTAATATTGGATAGGTGTACATAGGTACAAGTGAATTAGTTTCAGTCCATAATATTGGATTATATAACTTATAGAGATCATTAGAATGTAAAGATTTCCGTAGCTCAGTGGTACTTAACTACTTATCATGGACCTTTGGCTTTGAAGGTTGTGTGTTCGAAACTTGAAATCCTAGTTTTGCATTCTTTCTACTTTTTTTATTTTTTTGTTTTTCTTTGAGATATTTTAGTGTTGGGAAATCACATTGGGTATTTTTTTCGAGCGAATCACAGGGAGGGATTTTTTCCCTTTTGCAATGAATCGAATCACAAGGAGGGAAAATCTCCCGCCGCATGCGATGCAACATTTTCTCCTGTAAAGAAAAGGCAGCCCTGTTCGTGATTACAATAACGTGTGCGTGATTAGAGACCTTCTCGTTTCGTCTCTCTCAGGGAGTCAACGACAGGTACTCCAAAATCCAAAAAGAAAAAAAAATCCATGGCTCCTCGACGGAATGGGCCACGCATCTGACGATGGTTCCGCAGCTCCGCCGCGATGCAGCAGCCGTCAAGCTTCCCGTTCGAGCCTTTCAAGTGCCGCCGTCGACGGCATGCGTTTCGCAGCGATGTTCCGATGAGGCACCGCTCAGCGGCGCGTGGAACGACCTGCTGCCGAGATGGTGGCGTGGAGCCGTGGAGCGCCGATGGCTCTCTGCGTGCCCGCCGCCCGCGTCTTCTACATCTGCAGCAATCTTCACAACCTCGAGCACGGACCCCAGCGGCCAACCGTAAGACCGCAATCTTCTTCATCTGCATCTCAATTCTCAAATTCTCATTACGGATTGAACACTACGGAAATTATGGGGCGGCGAATTTTGCTTAGTTGGGACTCGACCCGTCTGAATCTTGGACTCGTCCCAGCATTTACCTGTGCGGCAGTAGTGCGGCGATCCGTCCTGAATCGGGACGACGACCCCGAATTCTGTGACTATGGTATGGCCCAAGGAACTTGCCATTCGCATGAGACGTGCCTCTCCTGGTCCACCGCACGCCACAAAGAGCTCGTGTGCGGCGGGGACGGGGAGAGGCCAGAGGCAGGCGGTTTGTGCGTGAGGAAAAGGAGCCGTCAGCTGTTGTGTTAACGGAAAAACAAATGGGCCCAATTCAAAAGCACAAGATGATGAGACGATCGGGGAAAAAAAAATCAAAAGCACATGAGTGACCGAGAAACCGCGACGCGTGCGCGTGTGATTCGCCGGCCTGGGGAGGGGCCGCGCGCAAAAAAGGCTCCTCCATACAGGAGGTTTTTATTTTTCGGCGACCAATCGTCCATCCAGTTGCTGCTGCCTGTGCGGTGATGGTGGTGTGCAGGTGGTAGGCCGGGGCCCAAAGGCCCGCCTGCATTTTCGAAGGGATGGCGTCGTCGTCGGCTTCTGGAAGGAAGCGAATCGGGCGGTGGTATGGGGATGGGCTCGCTCGCGCGTCATTGGAATCCACACGGGATCCCGCCGCGCGGCTGCAGGTGGCCCACCACCGCACCCCACATCTCCTTTCTCTGTGCCGTCCGTCCCGGTGCTCGCGTCGTGCGTGTGCGCCTCTCGAATCAAATCCGCTTCGCTTTGCTTTGGAAATATCGAGATTTTTTTTTGTCCGGGCGGCCCACGGACAGGTTTCCTCTGCAATTATGCATGCATGGACATTATTTCACCCGGTCTATAACGTATACAGTACGTTGCATTCAGGGCCGTGTCGTTTTCGCGTGCGATCTCCACCAAAGAAAAGTCCCGCGAGGCCACACGAGCGCCCGCGCGCGCGTTTTTCTTATCCAGCTGTTATCCGGTCCGGCCCGCGGAGATTGCGCGGGGGGCGGGCGCGATCTATCGCGCTTGGTTTCTCGATCGATCCTCCGATGATGTCCTTTTTTTTTCTTTTCCACTCTTCATTTTGCTTCTTCTGTTCACAGGAAACACGGGGAGGAAGAACTGACGCGCGCGATGCTGTCCGGTAGATGTAGAGATCGATCGATCGAGCAATAATAGAGCTCGTGCTACACGCCCGGCCGGCACGGCTCGTGAAGCGGAGCGAGCCCCTCCTGTCACATACGGATACCGTATATACCTCGTCCTCCGGCCGGATAATTACTTCCACATCTGCGATCGACGTCGGTCTGTGTCGAAAAATTATCAAAATACAAGGAGACAAATGCGATCGATCGGTAGATTCAATTCAAGCGGAAGTAGGTGCCGGGTTACCAAGCTAGCTACGGAGTAGGTAGAGTTTAGTTCGACGCCGGATGATGCTCCGGATCGGAGGTGCTCTTGGTCCTTCCCTCTCGGCTCGTTGCGTATGTTTAACCTCTCAATTTACTATCTACCTTGATCCAAGTATTGAACGTCAACCTTAATTACTAGTAACTAGTAGCTTAGTGCTGTATCCAGACCTGCTGATAAAATATCACACATGTGTTTTTCTTCGATTTATACGATTCGGTTGTTTTTAACACTACTTTGAAACAACCCCTTCAAAATATATACCAACCGTGCTTGGCTAGTTAGCGCAGGTACGTACTGTTTTACTTCCTTGTTACGATCGAGTTGAAGAATCTATTGTACATGTTTTTACTGTGTGCATGTTTAATTTTTATTGTGCCTAGAAAGTAAATCTGATTAAGCAGTATCCGAGGGAAGAGAAGAAGGATAGGGACATGTACGCATTGCGACATGTCAGCTGTCTTAAAAGATTATCTCTTGCACGGCTTATTTTTTAATGATGTAGAGAAGAGAGAAAGAAGTGATTATTGTTTCACAAACAACTGCATCATGAGTTATATAAACTTTAGGATTACTAGCAAAAATGACCGTGCGTTGCTACGGGTACTTATCTGCTCTTAGTTCGTTACTGTCACGAACTCAATTCACTCATTTCGCTTGATAGCTGGTACGCTTGCCCTACGAGAAAAAGGGCTGCTAGATTTTGTTTTCCTCCCCTTCTCGACGATTTGTTGGTGCTCTTGATGATGATGTCCTCGGTGCAGCTATACTCATATGTGCACCTCTTGTCTGTCTAACTCATCAATGCCATCACATACGTGCTCATATATGCCATTGCCCACCTTGGAAGCTAAAATCTCCACGCCACCACCCACACTGAGCCTATGTGGAAGGTGGTCTGTATGGTTGTGGTGAGTCGCAACACGGGGAGCAGGATTCACTATTAGACAATGTCCATGCACTACTGAAAATTATTGATTTCCTTAAGTTATTTCATATAAAATTTTAGAATATTCTAGAATGTACATTAAAATAAAGAACTTATGGATCTCTATAGTCTAGATAATTATACTCAAATAAACTATGACGTGTTAAATCATCGAGAAGATCGTAAGCACCTCTCCTCACAATATATGCATATATAAAATGATCTAGGGACACAATAGAAATTCTAAATCAATCGATCCAACATTTTATATCGATAATGAAATTTGAGCACGAGTTAGACAATGAGATCAAAAGTTTAGAAACATACCGACTTCCTCTTTAAAAGTAGTAGACATGTAGTATTCATATATATAAAAATATAGTCAATCAGATATTAAAAATAATAATCTCTACAGAGCCCAGCGCTCACGTTGGACTTGCATGCATGTTGTTTGTTCCGCTAGTGCCGCAAATTCGTCAAAGCACAGTGTTAATCCTCGTGGCGTGGCGAATGAGTCCACATATGGCCGGCAGCCTTCACGTCCAACTGCTTGGGCACACGCGCGCTGCCTGGGGGCTGGCCGTCGCACCTGCCAGCCCACGCGCCTGGCTGTGCGCCATCTCAGCCAACGTATTCGAGTCCAGCTCGAGTTGTCCGAAAAAGAGTTTAGCTCGAGTTGGTCACCAGACAAACGGATCGAAAGCTCCCGGAGGTCAGCAACTCAAGGCGCGGGATTTGGCTCGGACGGATAGATACACGAAGAAGAAAAGACGGATAGACGTACAAAGAATCCAAGTGCATAAATATTAGACCAAAGTGCAGAATTTGAAAATATATTAGGGTTTTTTTTATAAAATTATGACGTACCGCTGAATCAATCATTGCTTTATAATTAGGTAGAGATAGACATTTATTCACCATTCTATAAGTTGTTGGCACACGATCGAATAAACACAACTCATACTATTTCTTTTTTTATGTATATGATATTGCCATGAGACAATCTATTGTATAGATTTTCTGTTAACTCATTTTAATATTATATGTGTTAATGCATATGGCCATCTATTAGGTAGCAACGGAACATCGTTGCCCCCTACGCGTGGTGAGTGGCAAAGCATGTACCCTTGTTGGCTCCCCCGCACGACCACACGTACGGTTGGCAGTGTGCAGCGGCAGCCATGCATGCCAGCGAGACAGAGGTTTATAGTAGTAGGGTACGTAGGTTGATAGGTGTCGAAATCTCGTACACCAGCTATAGCAAATAAAGCATCAAAGAAAGCGGCGGCAATTACACATGACATGACGTATTTCGCTATACGTAGTACATACCGGTATATGCCATGCATGTCGCGTGCAAAACATAGGGCCCGTCACATTTTCTGCGCGCGGAAAAATTGAAGATGTGATGCCAGCGCCACCGCTAACCCGGTCTTGCGCACCCGGAGCGGCCGCTGCCGTCGCTGCACTGGGGTGCGGACAGGCGCGCACCTCCACTGGGGCGCAGGCGCGGGCGCCTCCGGCGGCCGCTCGAGCCGTTCCTGATTCGTGAGAGAAGAACAGCACACTACAAGAATAACTCACATCCCACCGGGTGCGAAATTGGGGCGCCCTCGGAAACCCTTTAGCACCGGGTTGTAACACCAACCGGTGCTAAGACTTTTAACACCGGTTGGTGTTACAACCCGGTGCTAAAGGGTCCCCTCCTTTAGCACCGGGTGGTATTACGACCCGGTGCTAATGTAGGTGTCACATGCTACTTCAAAAGGAGCGCATCTTTAATCCTATCACATGCACTGTGTAGGTGAGATGGTTAGGTGGGTGCACGCGCGCGAGCCAAGAGGTCTACTCCGATGACAGCGCCGTCGTCGTTTGCTTGCCATCGCTTCCGTTCATCAACGCAGTGGCCGAACTCAGCGGAGATTAGAGCAAACCGGTGCTGATAACGTGTTACGAGTAGAAAATAGAGTGAAATCTCCGTGTATTCCATTGATCTGTTTATATATATAATATATATATATATATATATATATATATATATATATATATATATATATATATATATATATATATATATATATATATATATATATATATATATATATATATATATATATATATATATATATATATATATATATATATATATATATATATATATATATATATATATATATATATATATATATATATATATATATATATATATATATATATATATATATATATATATATATATATATATATATATATATATATATATATATATATATATATATATATATATATATATATATATATATATATATATATATATATATATATATATATATATATATATATATATATATATATATATATATATATATATATATATATATATATATATATATATATATATATATATATATATATATATATATATATATATATATATATATATATATATATATATATATATATATATATATATATATATATATATATATATATATATATATATATATATATATATATATATATATATATATATATATATATATATATATATATATATATATATATATATATATATATATATATATATATATATATATATATATATATATATATATATATATATATATATATATATATATATATATATATATATATATATATATATATATATATATATATATATATATATATATATATATATATATATATATATATATATATATATATATATATATATATATATATATATATATATATATATATATATATATATATATATATATATATATATATATATATATATATATATATATATATATATATATATATATATATATATATATATATATATATATATATATATATATATATATATATATATATATATATATATATATATATATATATATATATATATATATATATATATATATATATATATATATATATATATATATATATATATATATATATATATATATATATATATATATATATATATATATATATATATATATATATATATATATATATATATATATATATATATATATATATATATATATATATATATATATATATATATATATATATATATATATATATATATATATATATATATATATATATATATATATATATATATATATATATATATATATATATATATATATATATATATATATATATATATATATATATATATATATATATATATATATATATATATATATATATATATATATATATATATATATATATATATATATATATATATATATATATATATATATATATATATATATATATATATATATATATATATATATATATATATATATATATATATATATATATATATATATATATATATATATATATATATATATATATATATATATATATATATATATATATATATATATATATATATATATATATATATATATATATATATATATATATATATATATATATATATATATATATATATATATATATATATATATATATATATATATATATATATATATATATATATATATATATATATATATATATATATATATATATATATATATATATATATATATATATATATATATATATATATATATATATATATATATATATATATATATATATATATATATATATATATATATATATATATATATATATATATATATATATATATATATATATATATATATATATATATATATATATATATATATATATATATATATATATATATATATATATATATATATATATATATATATATATATATATATATATATATATATATATATATATATATATATATATATATATATATATATATATATATATATATATATATATATATATATATATATATATATATATATATATATATATATATATATATATATATATATATATATATATATATATATATATATATATATATATATATATATATATATATATATATATATATATATATATATATATATATATATATATATATATATATATATATATATATATATATATATATATATATATATATATATATATATATATATATATATATATATATATATATATATATATATATATATATATATATATATATATATATATATATATATATATATATATATATATATATATATATATATATATATATATATATATATATATATATATATATATATATATATATATATATATATATATATATATATATATATATATATATATATATATATATATATATATATATATATATATATATATATATATATATATATATATATATATATATATATATATATATATATATATATATATATATATATATATATATATATATATATATATATATATATATATATGTACACCACAGGGTGTATTTTGCCATGGTGCAGGGCATACACACTACAAGAATAACTCACATCCGCACCCCTCATATGCCTCGGTGCACTTAAGATCCGGTGTTAATGTAACGTTAGCACCGGGTGCGAAATTGGGGCGCCCTCGGAAACCCTTTAGCACCGGGTTGTAACACCAACCGGTGCTAAGACTTTTAACACCGGTTGGTGTTACAACCCGGTGCTAAAGGGTCCCCTCCTTTAGCACCGGGTGGTATTACGACCCGGTGCTAATGTAGGTGTCACATGCTACTTCAAAAGGAGCGCATCTTTAATCCTATCACATGCACTGTGTAGGTGAGATGGTTAGGTGGGTGCACGCGCGCGAGCCAAGAGGTCTACTCCGATGACAGCGCCGTCGTCGTTTGCTTGCCATCGCTTCCGTTCATCAACGCAGTGGCCGAACTCAGCGGAGATTAGAGCAAACCGGTGCTGATAACGTGTTACGAGTAGAAAATAGAGTGAAATCTCCGTGTATTCCATTGATCTGTTTTATATATATATATATAATATATATATATATATATATATATATAAAGGGTGAGTGGTCGTAATGAAAGGGTGTCTTGAGGACAGTTGGAGTGGATGAATGGATGTTGTTCGTTCGATTGTAACCGTCTCCCCATGGATGAGATCACACGGTGAGAGATTACTCTCAACGAGAGAAACAGGCCGGAAATAATATATCGGCGTGGTCCGGGGCGGGGCGACCGGCCGACGACGGGCACATATTAATCTGTTGATGATGCATTCATGTGGTACACACGAAGCCAGCGCAGAGATCGACGTCGATGCAGGCCGATCGATGATGATGCATGTTGCATGGTGGTGGGCGACGACGGACATGATGGGTCCAACCAGGCCGGGGCCACTGGGTTGATTTATCGTTTCCGGCCCGCGGCACCACACATGCAGAGCGAGCAGACACGGTCCACGTCGATGGTCGTCGTCGTGATTCACGTTGCATCATCGACGCGGCGCAGAGCGTGTACGATTAATATGGCCAAGCATCATCACATCGTATCAAAGCGCGGCGGAGACGTACTGGCGGAGGACGGAACATGAACACATGGCAGCCGTTACAGCAGTTAACAGCCAGGAATCTTGGGCTATCTACGGCTCTATAGTACTAGTACGGAGTACTGTATGCTACATGCTACGCCACGATCTGCTGTCTGTATGACTTGTGAGCTGTGTCTGAATCTCCGACTGACCGCCTCAAATTCTCCTCCACGGCACACCGACACACGCGCGTACTGATACTAGATCCGTTTCGGCGATGCATCCGGCAGCGGCGGAGTGCGTGATGAGTGCTGTCTTTTTTCTGTCGTTTTATGTGTGTGACGCGTTCCCTTGATATTGGAGGTGGAGTACTGTTTATGAAGCGGTTAGTGAGCTTGCTGTCTGACCAAAAAGATGATCGAGCGCTTCTTTTTTAATAAATTGTAATGTATAGACCGATGACACACAGGGCACATACGCACGCACGCAACTTTTATTTGGAGATTTCTATTTTATTTTCCCGATGGAAATGGAGCCCTGCTGGCTAGCTATATAACTTAAAACGAAACGAGATTGTGTACAAGATAAAATAGAGGGAAAGAAACAGAATAACTCTAGCCGTGTTTTTTTGTATTCGCGAAAAAAACTGGGATAACCATGGTGAATTCATATTTGTAGCTTTTCATACTACCTTGCGTCGCTGAATAGCAGGCGCTCGTATTGTTCTTAAAAAATGCCTACATTTCTTGTGGTCTATATATATGCTCCAGAAAATAAGGATAATAGTAATAAATTGCATGTAGAAAGGCTGGCCATCAGTTGCTGTCTCGAAGATATGGTAAGCTGGCGTAACATGAAGCGCCCTGCTGTAATTTTCCAGGAAAGAGTAGTCGTCAGTGGAAAAAGAAAAAGAAGCTATGAGCACATGTCCACTGAATTAGGACGGAGACCGAATAAAATTCGGTCACGGTTACAGCCGGTAGACTAATCTAGACGGGAGGAGCATCTAGCCCGGCCGCTACACGACTGATCCATCACAGTGAGTGGATCTATATAATCATATCATATATATATATATATCTCCTTCATTCAATCCCCAGCCGGCTACTGCATGCATGCCCTTGCAACAACGACATCACGTACACATACTGTGTACTGTGCTAGAGATCGACCTGGGTGCTCAGCTGATATGTCATCCAAAATTCCAAATGCATGCATGACTCTTTTGTAGTTAACAGGCGTTACAGGCCGGTGATGGACCCGACCCAATTAACTTTTATATATATATATATATATATATATGGTTTCGTCGTGTCTTTTGTCAGCTGATCTGATCAAGTGGCGCGTCCTTTCGTGATAAACTATATATGCTAAAAGAGCGCCCTGTGACCTACTCGATAATGGATACCTAATTTTCCATCAACGACCCCCTACCTTTTCTCCTTTTTCCGTGCATATACCGAATCCGATAGACCCATGTGGGCTCAGAAAACTTGCCAAAGGGCGCCGGTCCGCCCAACTGACCGGTCTCGGCCGGCCAATGCAAGGAATGAACGATTCGTTAGATGATTGTGTACTCCGTGTCAGTGTATGTGATATATATACTAGTAATTATAATAAACAATACGTGGAGCAACCAAACCTAGGCTGCTAGCTTATCCTGCGATTCTTTATGCATGGATGGATGGCCCTACTAGCTAGGAAGGATCATCGCGCACACACATTGCATATTCTGTATGTATGTAGTCCTCTGGTGACGTCGCCGGAATCCCTTGGGAAAAAGCAGGGCGAGTACGGGCAGTCCATGTGTGGTGCCGGATGGGGTCGAGCTGCATCATGGAATTGCATTGGCATGGCATGGACTGAACATTATTGCCTACTGACTACTGAGCACATGTTGCCGGCCGCCGGTAGGTTCCGCTGGAGCTTAGCGCGATCGAAGGACGTCGTGCTCGTGCCACTGCCTCTATTCAAGCGACATATGTCAAGGCGAAGCAACTCTTAACTAGTGCCTGAAAGTTTAGACACCAAAAATGTATGTCAAGTTTTGGCTTTCAAGAAAAGAAGAGTTATCTCTCTCTTTTTTTTTTCAAAAAATATGTAAGTGTAAGACACTGTGGCTTACGGAGCGCGTGGCAATGTCAGGGCAGGTACATTGCTACACGTCAGCGGTCTGATAGGTCGCCTCATGCAGAGCCACGTAGGATTTTTCTGATGTGGAAGAGAGAGGTGAGGTGATAGAATGGGGGTCCTTGCTTCGTGAAACAACCGCCCCATGAGCTAAACTTTAGGACTATGAGACGACTTCTCCATCATTGTACGAGTTTTGTTGCCATGCAACCAATGATAATTCTTTATTTTCCCAAAAATTAAGGGATTTTGTATTACTATAAGACAACTGAAACAACAACCTATTGTATACATTATCTGATAAGTTGTCTCAAGATTACGTACGGCGTCCATGTACTTGCCCTTACAAGCCGAGCTTTGACAAGCTTCTTGGACTGGCGCCTGCAATGTGACCAAGCTGAGAGCTTCCGACAAGCTTCTTGGGCCTAAAAAGTAGTGGTCCTGCAACGGCGACTAAACAACTAGGAGCCCACCCGTCTGGCCTAAAACTCGTCAGCCCACTCTTACGAGGAACGTTCGTTTGGGCCCAACACAAACAGGCCGGGGCCCGGGACCTTGCTGTGTTCGTTCGCGCGGGAGAAGCAAAGCGGGAAGGCAAGGCGATAACCGCGCGCGCGCAAAAGCAAATCGTGACGGCGCAACTCCGGGCGGGCGGCGACCGGCGAGCGGGGCGCGGGGATGAGCTCGTCGACGTCTGTCCGCGACGATGACGCGCCGGACCTCGTCTGCCAGATCGACTGTGTCCACGGCATGGTCGACGCGCTCTCCTCCGTTCGCTGGAAGCGCCACCAGGTCCGTCGCCCGC
>OAMR01000337.1:28786-43927 GCA_900205405.1 Echinochloa crus-galli
TGAACACAGATGTGTATAAGAGACAGATCTTGCAGCTGTTGAGCATTTTGTTTCCTGGGCGCTTGACATTGCCATGTCTTGTGAGATCCCCACTTTGCATAACTGCGTACTGTTAGGGAACTATTGGAGATTCTATACTAGTATGTTTTTTTTTCTTTTTGGAAGCAACACAACTAACACCAGCTTCAAATTATTTCATTTCATAGATAATATATGTTCATTAGACTACTGGTAATAGTCATATATAACAAGATTGCTGGTGTGAGATAAAACAAAATGATGGAGCACGGCATGTCCCGCGGCTAGCATGGCTTCAACTGAAACTGAGCCAGGAGCAGAGGCAACTGGTGAAATTGTTGGTGATGGAAAAAGAAGCTCGCGGCGTACTATTCACATGCGCTTTCCGTCCTTTTTCTCCCTTCGTTCTGGACATGATTATGGGGGTGGCCAGGTGTGCTTCACTGCTTCTCCAACTAAAATTGAATAGAGGAAAGTTATTTTCCAAAGAAGGAAATTTGTTTTATCTACCAACTGTACAGTAGTACCTTTAATGGAAGATGATGCAATTTTCCATGATATAATAATTAAATAAAAACAAATGTCATCTTGGATTTTTTTTTCTGTACCAGTAATCTTGGCCATTTATTGGCAGCACTGTTACTTGGGACGCTTAGCTCACTGATGCTGACATTTCCTTGCAATTATATTCATGAAAAACAGATCAGCTAGACCTCGTGTTCAAATTAATCTCGAAATATTCTGGGAAAGATGAGGAGACTAAACCGGAAACCAATCATCAACCATGTAGTGTCTGTAGCAGCATGTCCTAACGGGTTCTTGTTTGTTGGTGGCGACATTTAATTTGGGTCGTCACTTGGGTCGTGTTGTTGATCACCAGCATGATCGTATATTCGTATCTTCTCAGCAAAGCATCTATGCCTCTGTTTATTATGAGCACGTCATCGTTAGCTGTCCGATTATACAACCAATAAACTGATGCCAAATTCAATCGATAGTTACTACGTCCATCATGTCTCTTCCAAAAGAAAAAAAAACTCTATGTGCATCAGGCTGAAGTGGTGAACTTACATCTGAAGCCATTGCATGGATACATGTATCGATCTGTGGAACCAAACAAAAGGAGGTTTTTAGATGCATCTGCTGCAGGAGACCAGCATGCATGAATTCTATCATCTCATCTCAGTTTGCACGAACAGGGAATTCCTAATCAAATCCTACATATGGAGCTTGGGTGAGCACCTAATAATATCCACACACCTATGCGTCTATCTGTTACCTATACCAAAGTGGGGAAAGACGCATGGCGGCAAGGCAATGACGTTACCAACACGCTAGAACAACGAATAATGCTACTTGTACAAACTTGCAGTGATCTCCTGTGCATATGCTGCATGCTGTATTCACCGGCGGAGTGGTTGGGCAGCTCTACAACCGGCCACATTGTCGGCTAAACGCCTCTAGCTACACCCCTACAAACACTGCACCTCCCTATGTTTTTCTCTGACAAAATTTTATGCTTTCTTGCAGAGTTGTGGTTACCGAGAGCAAGCTAGGGTTGTGATAAGGCTAGTCAGTGTTTGATTGAAATAGCCGGGCGGCAGAGCGTAGCTGTTGCGTGGGCAAAGGACGGTGGAAAGAATGGTGTGGTAGGGGACAGGGACAGACAGAGCGAGGGTTAGAAAGATGGAGAGGCTAGCAAATGGCAATGCCGGCATGATCGAGCACCGAAAGGCAGGGCCTCGATCGATCATCCTGATGTGCTGCCTAACTACCCGTGTCTCCAGGACGATTGACCACTAGCTTTCAGGCCTCGTTCTCGTCTCTCCTCTCATTGCCGGCCTGATTGCCCATGCTTAACACCTTCGGCCTTCCATGCCATTTAAGAGGCCGAAATTGCAGATGAACTAGTGTTCTGATGAGAGAGAGAGAGAGAGAGAGAGAGAGAGCTGAGAGTCTATGTGTGCAATTGCATGCAGGGAGTTATTTTTAATATATACTCCGTATATAAATATACAAATATGGGAAACCAATGCAATGGCCTCTGGTAGGGCACAACCGGGCGCCTATAATGTCCAGTCCCCTTAGACTTTTGTTTGTTTCCTCTGCCCAGAAAGGGGGATGGTCGGTCATCCACCGGTCTGGTCCACGGCAGCTAAAGGGTACACCACGAGCTGTATAATCTAAGTGATCAGACCAGAATAGCTAGCTTCAGTAGGTACGTATCTAACTACTCCGTATCTAAGAGAAATATATCTCAGTTCCTCATGGACGTAACTGTTTACTGAGAAGTCAATCTTACAAAAGATGAACACTTTCACTTTAGAAACCATCGTGAAATTCCTGCGTTTCAAACGGCCATGCTTCAAAGTTACTGTAGCGGTGGCGCGAGGGCACTGGCCGGCTGCCGGGAGGCCGGCGGCCGGCCGGCGAATTCAAGCACCATTATATTAGTGCCAGCTGCCGTGGTGTGCACAGTACCACTACGTGATAGCATGATACTCCCCTATGTGAGTGAGAGCTGCATCTGTAGGTGCCAAGTATAATTATATTATTGGCAACTGCTGATCCATTACAGCGACCCTTACGCTAATACTATACCACCATCGTGCCCCCGCCAACTGATTCGATCGCTACGATTAATGAATTGCATCAAATGCCTCATCACCAAATTTGGTTAGTTATTTGAACATGTTCGTTTGGATACAGATTTAGTCTATAGCTAATTATTCTTCCACTAGTAAGCGACGTGTTTCTCGATCAGGTGAGATTTACATCGTGGCATTATTGGCATCTTAAAATATATGACTCGATCTTGTAGATCTTCTACAGGGCTGTATCGACTCTGGAAGGCCTCCATAAAGGTGGTGTTTAGATGTTAGAATTGGGAGGTTGAATTTGAGAGCGAGATGTTAAAAACTAATTGCACAGTTTTGTTGTACTCTGCGAGATGAACATTTTGAGCCTAATTAATCAATTTTTGGATAATTTTTCACAAATACAAACGAAATGCTACAGTAGTGCAATGATTACGAAGTAACATCTCGCTCTCAAATTCAACCTCCCAATTCTAACATCTAAACACCACCTTTATGGAGGCCTTCCAGAGTCGATACAGCCCTGTAGAAGATCTACAAGATCGAGTCATATATTTTAAGATGCCAATAATGCCACGATGTAAATCTCACCTGATCGAGAAACACGTCGCTTACTAGTGGAAGAATAATTAGCTATAGACTAAATCTGTATCCAAACGAACATGTTCAAATAACTAACCAAATTTGGTGATGAGGCATTTGATGCAATTCATTAATCGTAGCGATCGAATCAGTTGGCGGGGGCACGATGGTGGTATAGTATTAGCGTAAGGGTCGCTGTAATGGATCAGCAGTTGCCAATAATATAATTATACTTGGCACCTACAGATGCAGCTCTCACTCACATAGGGGAGTATCATGCTATCACGTAGTGGTACTGTGCACACCACGGCAGCTGGCACTAATATAATGGTGCTTGAATTCGCCGGCCGGCCGCCGGCCTCCCGGCAGCCGGCCAGTGCCCTCGCGCCACCGCTACAGTAACTTTGAAGCATGGCCGTTTGAAACGCAGGAATTTCACGATGGTTTCTAAAGTGAAAGTGTTCATCTTTTGTAAGATTGACTTCTCAGTAAACAGTTACGTCCATGAGGAACTGAGATATATTTCTCTTAGATAGTTAGATACCTACTGAACTGAGCCATTTTGGTCTGATCACTTAGATTATACTATTCGTGGTGTACCCTTTAGCTGCCGTGGACCAGACCGGTGGATGACCGACCATCCCCCTTTCTGGGCAGAGGAAACAAACAAAAGTCTAAGGAGACTGGACATTATAGGCGCCCGGGTGTGCCCTACCAGAGGCCATATTGGTTTCCCATGCATGTTTGTATATATGTATATATTAAAAAAAACTCCTTGCATGCAATTGCACACATAGACTTTCTATATATCTCTCTCTCATTAGAACACTAGTTCATCTGCAATTTCGGCCTCATAAATGGCATGGAAGGCCGAAGGTGTTAAGCATGGGCAATCAGGCCGGCAATGAGAGGAGAGACGAGAACGAGGCCTGAAAGCTAGTGGTCAATCGTCCTGGAGACACGGGTAGTTAGGCAGCACATCAGGATGATCGATCGAGGCCCTGCCTTTCGGTGCTCGATCATGCCGGCATTGCCATTTGCTAGCCTCTCCATCTTTCTAACCCTCGCTCTGTCTGTCCCTGTCCCCTACCACACCATTCTTTCCACCGTCCTTTGCCCACGCAACAGCTACGCTCTGCCGCCCGGCTATTTCAATCAAACACTGACTAGCCTTATCACAACCCTAGCTTGCTCTCGGTAACCACAACTCTGCAAGAAAGCATAAAATTTTGTCAGAGAAAAACATAGGGAGGTGCAGTGTTTGTAGGGGTGTAGCTAGAGGCGTTTAGCCGACAATGTGGCCGGTTGTAGAGCTGCCCAACCACTCCGCCGGTGAATACAGCATGCAGCATATGCACAGGAGATCACTGCAAGTTTGTACAAGTAGCATTATTCGTTGTTCTAGCGTGTTGGTAACGTCATTGCCTTGCCGCCATGCGTCTTTCCCCACTTTGGTATAGGTAACAGATAGACGCATAGGTGTGTGGATATTATTAGGTGCTCACCCAAGCTCCATATGTAGGATTTGATTAGGAATTCCCTGTTCGTGCAAACTGAGATGAGATGATAGAATTCATGCATGCTGGTCTCCTGCAGCAGATGCATCTAAAAACCTCCTTTTGTTTGGTTCCACAGATCGATACATGTATCCATGCAATGGCTTCAGATGTAAGTTCACCACTTCAGCCTGATGCACATAGAGTTTTTTTTTCTTTTGGAAGAGACATGATGGACGTAGTAACTATCGATTGAATTTGGCATCAGTTTATTGGTTGTATATAATCGGACAGATAACGATGACGTGCTCATAATAAACAGAGGCATAGATGCTTTGCTGAGAAGATACGAATATACGATCATGCTGGTGATCAACAACACGACCCAAGTGACGACCCAAATTAAATGTCGCCACCAACAAACAAGAACCCGTTAGGACATGCTGCTACACAGCAACTACATGGTTGATGATTGGTTTCCGGTTTAGTCTCCTCATCTTTCCCAGAATATTTCGAGATTAATTTGAACACGAGGTCTAGCTGATCCGGCTGTTTTTCATGAATATAATTGCAAGGAAATGTCAGCATCAGTGAGCTAAGCGTCCCAAGTAACAGTGCTGCCAATAAATGGCCAAGATTACTGGTACAGAAAAAAAAATCCAAGATGACATTTGTTTTTATTTAATTATTATATCATGGAAAATTGCATCATCTTCCATTAAAGGTACTACTGTACAGTTGGTAGATAAAACAAATTTCCTTGTTTGGAAGATAACTTTCCTCTATTCAATTTTAGTTGGAGAAGCAGTGAAGCACACCTGGCCACCCCCATAATCATGTCCAGAACGAAGGGAGAAAAAGGACGGAAAGCGCATGTGAATAGTACGCCGCGAGCTTCTTTTTCCATTCACCAACAATTTCACCAGTTGCCTCTGCTCCTGGCTCAGTTTCAGTTGAAGCCATGCTAGCCGCGGGACATGCCGTGCTCCATCATTTTGTTTTATCTCACACCAGCAATCTTGTTATATATGACTATTACCAGTAGTCTAATGAACATATATTATCTATGAAATGAAATAATTTGAAGCTGGTGTTAGTTGTGTTGCTTCCAAAAAGAAAAGGACATACTATAGAATCTCCAATAGTTCCCTAACAGTACGCAGTTATGCAAAGTGGGGATCTCACAAGACATGGCAATGTCAAGCGCCCAGGAAACAAAATGCTCAACAGCTGCGAGATATATCCACTTCACCACCTGTCCATGATGTTTCAATTCACATTCAAGGCATTGATCGAAGAGACTACCACTCGTCACAACGGTGAGCACCGGATCAATGCTACCGATTAAGTCTGACGAAGAGATAAGAGAGCTGAGTACGCTGCAGCCATGCTCATGCTATTAATCCGCTCATGGGGTTCAGCAGTGAACGAGCTCCACACGCCCATGCTGTGTCAACGACGTCGATCTACATCTACACTCCTTGAGAATCTCTTCTTCAGAACTGCTGTACGTAGCTTTCGGATAACCGCGTCGTAATTCGCTTTCATCGATTGATTATTGATGCGGATTCTTGAACCCTTATCATCTCTGGTTTCGGCCGACCATGCTCTTCGTCCACAGATATTGGTCCAGAAATGGTTCTGCACTGCATCAATCGATCATCGATCAGGTCGGTATCTTTGGACCATCAGCATTTCTAGGAGCACAGTCGGCTGCCCCATGCTATTTGAAAGACTGAAAATGGCATCGCCCTGCTCAGTTGCTGTCTAGCGAGCTACTTACCGTGTGCTTCCAGATTCTAGCAATGTTCCTCTGACTGGTTTATCTTCTTGTTCGTCTCTGGGCGGTGGATATGCTGCATGTGCAGCTGCAGGGAAATGTTGTCATTGTCATTGGAGATATCAAAGTTCATTCTTATCGGTACACCTGGAATTCTTTTCTTTAAAGATATTGTATATATGCACAAGGGAACATTTTCTGTCAAGTCACTTGTTTGCTGCAGCTGAAGCCTCAAAATCAGTCCCATCTCTGAAACACATGTGGCGTACCAACTTTTATCGGCAAGGAGGTGGTCATGGCTCCACCAAGCATAAAAGCCAGCAACCAACTTCAGACATATGGATACCAACGTGTCAGAAACGTAGCTCGCCATTTCCGTCCTATCACAGTGTCACCGCGTAGGAGTACCTTCTACAGGTTCGCAATTTTTGGGTTCGTGCAAATTAACGCAGTCAGCGTACGAGAAGTTGTTTCGGAAGTTTTGTAAGTTCAAGTAATTTCGTTAATTATCTGAAACAGCCACCCACCTGACCAAGGTGACCACACTGACAGCATCTATCCTTCTTTTTTCACGTACTACACGATCATGTCATCTCGCAACACGATCTTGAACGGCGTTAAGAATGGCCGCTCGTTCTATCTTACCTGCTTCCTCTCCTTCTTTAACTTCCCATCTCTTGTTAGTACTGTGTCGTCATCCTTGGCTGCATGCGGTGAAGTGGATATATCTCGCAGCTGTTGAGCATTTTGTTTCCTGGGCGCTTGACATTGCCATGTCTTGTGAGATCCCCACTTTGCATAACTGCGTACTGTTAGGGAACTATTGGAGATTCTATAGTATGTCCTTTTCTTTTTGGAAGCAACACAACTAACACCAGCTTCAAATTATTTCATTTCATAGATAATATATGTTCATTAGACTACTGGTAATAGTCATATATAACAAGATTGCTGGTGTGAGATAAAACAAAATGATGGAGCACGGCATGTCCCGCGGCTAGCATGGCTTCAACTGAAACTGAGCCAGGAGCAGAGGCAACTGGTGAAATTGTTGGTGAATGGAAAAAGAAGCTCGCGGCGTACTATTCACATGCGCTTTCCGTCCTTTTTCTCCCTTCGTTCTGGACATGATTATGGGGGTGGCCAGGTGTGCTTCACTGCTTCTCCAACTAAAATTGAATAGAGGAAAGTTATCTACTGGTCTGTACCTGTCTCTTATACAGCATTGATCGAAGAGACTACCACTCGTCACAACGGTGAGCACCGGATCAATGCTACCGATTAAGTCTGACGAAGAGATAAGAGAGCTGAGTACGCTGCAGCCATGCTCATGCTATTAATCCGCTCATGGGGTTCAGCAGTGAACGAGCTCCACACGCCCATGCTGTGTCAACGACGTCGATCTACATCTACTATACCCTTCAGAATCTCCTCTTCAGAATTGCTGTACGTAGCTTTCGGATAACCGCGTCGTAATTCGCTTTCATCGATTGATTATTGATGCGGATTCTTGAACCCTTATCATCTCTGGTTTCGGCCGACCATGCTCTTCGTCCACAGATATTGGTCCAGAAATGGTTCTGCACTGCATCAATCGATCATCGATCAGGTCGGTATCTTTGGACCATCAGCATTTCTAGGAGCACAGTCGGCTGCCCCATGCTATTTGAAAGACTGAAAATGGCATCGCCCTGCTCAGTTGCTGTCTAGCGAGCTACTTACCGTGTGCTTCCAGATTCTAGCAATGTTCCTCTGACTGGTTTATCTTCTTGTTCGTCTCTGGGCGGTGGATATGCTGCATGTGCAGCTGCAGGGAAATGTTGTCATTGTCATTGGAGATATCAAAGTTCATTCTTATCGGTACACCTGGAATTCTTTTCTTTAAAGATATTGTATATATGCACAAGGGAACATTTTCTGTCAAGTCACTTGTTTGCTGCAGCTGAAGCCTCAAAATCAGTCCCATCTCTGAAACACATGTGGCGTACCAACTTTTATCGGCAAGGAGGTGGTCATGGCTCCACCAAGCATAAAAGCCAGCAACCAACTTCAGACATATGGATACCAACGTGTCAGAAACGTAGCTCACCATTTCCGTCCTATCACAGTGTCACCGCGTAGGAGTACCTTCTACAGGTTCGCAATTTTTGGGTTCGTGCAAATTAACGCAGTCAGCGTACGAGAAGTTGTTTCGGAAGTTTTGTAAGTTCAAGTAATTTCGTTAATTATCTGAAACAGCCACCCACCTGACCAAGGTGACCACACTGACAGCATCTATCCTTCTTTTTTCACGTACTACACGATCATGTCATCTCGCAACACGATCTTGAACGGCGTTAAGAATGGCCGCTCGTTCTATCTTACCTGCTTCCTCTCCTTCTTTAACTTCCCATCTCTTGTTAGTACTGTGTCGTCATCCTTGGCTGCATGCTTATGTGTGGCTCCTTGTCATATATCCAATTCATTAACCTTAGCTTAGCTTGTCGACATTGCCGGCCACCACACACTATACAGTGATCCCCATGCACACACCGTTGGTCCTCCACTACTGTGTATCTGTCTGCTCCAAAGTAGGGTTGTTCTGATCTGAGGTCTCCAAGTCCAACTAATAAATGTATAGGGGGGAAATGAACGAGATTTTCAAGATTTTCTGAAGGTTTACAACATTTCCACAGCCAAGTAACATTCAGAGGAATAAATAAACTAATGAAGAAGATGAATAACCGTTAACTGTCCCAATTCAACAAAATTATTTTCCTTTTTGACAAGTCGCCACAGGCCACACCGTACCTTCCACCTACAGTACATGATATTACCTGTTGGATTAATTGGGCCATTGGCCATTTTGTCTCAATTAATCAAAAGAAATTAAAGGTTCACTAATAAATGGTAGGGGTCTATATCCCGGATTGAGAGTCAACGAGAATCCTAACTAACTTAAATGGTGGACCAAATATGGACCGCTTGTGAAGTTGGTAAAAGGAGAAGGGCATGCCACACGCGCGCGCTCGCTCGCCTCGCCGAGCCGTGGCCGTGGCCGCTCTGCGTGTGCGGGGGTCTTCATGGGGAGAGTAACGGACGATCGTTACTGTCATGAATCCTGTAACTGACGCTTAAATGGCATTATGGCTGGACAATAGCGTCCAGGTTCATCCTCCCTCTCCTGCTGGGCGCCTATAAGAGGAGGCATCTCCTCCCAGGCAGCACACGCGATACAACCCTCTCTCTGGTATTTCTTTCAGGAGACCACTCTCTTCTCCCTGTTGTTTGCTGCGCTCTCGCATCCCTAACGCAAGCTTTGCGCGCACTCTGCTTGCGTGAGCAGTTGCCTCCGAACCTCGTCTGCCTAGCGATCCTGCTCGGGATAGGCGGGCGATAAGGTTTTTGGGGAGCGTACTCGTACGCGCCTGCTCGCTGCTGTGAACGACTACCTCGTCTACTTCCCGGTGGCATCTTCGTCAGCACGAACGACTACGTCCCGGCGTCCATCTCCCTCAAGCGAACGACTACTTCCTGGTGGCCTGGTCGTTCGAGGGACTGCACTGCACCAACTCGTCACTGCACCGAATCAGATCGACTACTTCAAGCAGGCTAGTCACAATGACTAGTAACGGCGATTCTGGTTCCTCCGGTTCCGGTTCCGTCCCTGGGTATAAATTAAATCCTCTCTGGTTTTGCTTACTGTTCTTGTTTTATTTGAGATTTAACTTGAACACAAGCACATGCTTTGCTCCCACTGGATCACTCATATTTGTCATGAATTTGTTGATAATTTCTGGAATTAAAATATACCAAAATTTGCCTAGATTTCTAACAATCCAAAAACCTTATATTGTTGATAGGCTTTCGATAACTAGTTTTGCTGCATCAATCAAACCAAATGTTTTCGATGACACACATTACAAGCGTTGGAAGCAGAGGGTTACGTTGTGGTTAACAGTGATGAACATCATGTATGTCACGCAGGGGAAGCCCGAACAGTTCTCTCCAGAGGAGGAGAGGGCTTTCGAGGCAGCCGATAACCTGTTTCGTGGTGCCATCTTGAGTGTTCTCGCTGAAAGCCTTGTGGACACGTACCTTTTGCTGCCAACTGGCAAAGAAATTTGGGATGCGCTTGAGCCTAAGTTTGGGGTCTCTGATGCTGCACGATTTGGGAGGGATTGTTGGATCTTCTAGTGCCAATATGGTGCAGAAGAAGAACCACAATGTGTCCAACAAAAAGAAGAACAAGCCACATCAGAACCAA
Organism: Echinochloa crus-galli; assembly: GCA_900205405.1. Taxonomy (NCBI): domain Eukaryota; kingdom Viridiplantae; phylum Streptophyta; class Magnoliopsida; order Poales; family Poaceae; genus Echinochloa; species Echinochloa crus-galli. The sequence continues at coordinate 39,506 of OAMR01000337.1, forward strand.
ACAAAGGCTAAGCAGACGGCTTAGTTCAAACCAAAGAGGCCGCCAACTGGAAAGTGCTACTGCTGTGGTAGCACCGAACACTTTGCTGCAAAGTGTCCGGATCGCAAGGATAAGAAAGATGGCAATAGTGCCAACATGGTTGTTAGTGAGACTAGTGGAACGTCGGGGTAGTTAGCACATCTAGTCATGAATTATCTGTTAACAATGAACCTAAAGAACCTACTACTGTGATAGAACACAATGAACAACCACATGTGGAGAATCCTGAGGAGGATGACAATGAAGCTCTTAGAAGGAGCAAGAGACAGAGGACTGCAAAGTCCTTTGGTGATGATTTCATTGTGTACCTCGTGGATGACACTCCTAGAACCATTGAAGAGGTATATTCCTCTTTGGATGCTGACTATTGGAAGGAAGCGGTTCGGAGTGAGATGGATTCCATTATGTCTAATGGTACTTGGGAGGTTGTGGAGCGTCCTTATGGGTGCAAACCTGTAGGATGCAAGTGGGTGTTCAAGAAAAAGCTTAGGTCTGATGGTACGATTAAAAAGTACAAGGCAAGACTAGTGGCTAAAGGCTATACTCAGAAAGAAGGAGAAGACTTCTTTGACACCTACTCATCCCAGAATCCTAACATGGCGATTTCCAAATTCCATGCCATGGGACTAGCGTCATCGAATTGACAGATTGCAAAATGTATCGAGTGGCCAGTGCTAGGAACCGAATTCGAATCCGTAAATGGCGAGCAGCGGCCTGTGCGTCACTACTCCCGACGGGGTGTGTGTGCTTACTAACTGAACCAGTTACAAACAGACAACAAATACCCAGCGGCGGCACGTACCGGGCAGGAGGTAGTCGAGGAGGGACGAGCGCGGCGTGGGCGCGTGCGCGGAGGTCTTCTCGGCGGGGTCCCAGGGGAAGAAGGTGTGCCGGAGGCGATAGAGCTCCCCCGTCGCGTCCGCCGCGTGCTCCAGCGGCGTACTGCCCCCTTCCTCCCCTATGTCGGTCCGGGCACTCCTACCAGTCGGGGCCGGTATGCTTGAAGGCGACGTGGATGCATGGTGGCCTCGTCGGAGCACAGATGCAGGCACCTGCGCGCCGGCGACCCAATGGCTGAGTCAGATCACTTCAATCATCAGTTCATTACATCCAAGAGTCCTTCGCCCTCATAAGTGGTGCTTGCATTGCTTTCCATAATCATTGCTTTGTCTGAAAAAATAGTCTCCCAATGTTGAAATAAAAAAAGGCAGGCTTGGGCTGATAACCTGGACTAAGTCAAATTCAGGTACGCGTGGGGCAAACTGCCCCCAACTACTCAAGAATTGCAGCGACAGCATTGGCCCGTGGACACCTGATCAGCGCCATAGTCTTTTTTTTTTTAGAAAACAGGAGGGGTTGCCCCCTACTGCAATATATATTTATATTAAATAAAAAGTGACAACGAGCACAGAGCTAGCTCAAGATACAAAGAAAATGAAAAAAAACTAGAAGATCGAGTCTATTCATGAAGACATTGCTGGGCGAACCATTTGTTTTACCCTCAGCAAAGCGAGACCAAATTCTTTCTGAAAGCAAGCCTTTACCGCCTGCATGGTTGGCTGCAGATTGCTGAAGATCAACTCATTTCTTGCCATCCGTATACACCAAGACATTAAGATGATTATATCCATGAAAAACTGAACATTCAGTTGATTCCTAAACGAGGCAAAAACTTCATATGCGTCCAGGCTTGGCACATTCAATGAGATGAGATTCCAGCAGGCTTGTGCAAACGGGCAATCCAAAAACAGATGAAAGTTAGTTTCTTCTTGCTGATTTAGACAAAGTACACAATCATATGATTGAAGTTCCATGTTTTCCTCTTCAGTAGGTTTCTTGTACTCAATCTATCTTGGAGCAAAAGCCAAAAGAACACTTTGTGTTTGTGCTGGACGTTTGATTTCTATAGCCATTTGCTAATAAATGCTAGGGGTCTATATCCCGGATTGAGAGTCAACGAAAATCCGAACTAACTTAAATGGTGGACCAAATATGGACCGCTTGTGAAGTTGGTAAAAGGAGAAGGGCATGCCACGCGCGCGCGCTCGCTCGCCTCGCCGTGGCCGTTGCCGAGCCGAGCCGTTTCGTGCCGCTCTGCGGGGGTGGTGAACTTTTTGCTGTTAATGACATTGAAGCTAGAGACGTTGCAGTCTTCATGGGGAGAGTAACTGACGGCCGTTACTGTCATGAATCCTGTAACTGACGCTTAAATGGCATTATGGCTGGACAATAGCGTCCAGGTTCATCCTCCCTCTCCTGCTGGGCGGCGCGCGCTCGCTCGCCTCGCCGAGCCGTGGCCGTGGCCGTGCCGTGCCGCTCCGCTCTCCTCCCAGGGCAGCACACGCGATACAACCCTCTCTCTGGTATTCCTTTCAGGAGACCACTCTCTTCTCCCTGTTGTTTGCTGCGCTCCCGCATCCCCAACGCAAGCCTTGCGCGCACTCTGCTTGCGTGAGCAGTTGCCTCCGAACCACATCTGCCTAGCGATCCTGCTCGGGATAGGCGGGTGATAAGGTTTTTGGAGAGCGTACTCGTACGCGCCTGCTCGCTGCTGTGAATGACTACCTCGTCTAGCTCCCGGTGGCATCTTCGTCAGCACGAACGACTACGTCCCGGCGTCCATCTCCCTCAAGCGAACGACTACTTCCTGGTGGCCTGGTCGTTCGAGGGACTGCACTGCACCAACTCGTCACTACACCGAATGAGATCGACTACTTCAAGCAGGCTAGTCACAATGACTAGTAACGGCGATTCCGGTTCCTCCGGTTTCGTCCCTGGGTATACACTAAATCCTCTCTGGTTTTGCTTACTGTTCTTGTTTTATTTGAGATTTAACTTGAACACAATCACATGCTTTGCTCCCACTGGATCACTCATATTTGTCATGAATTTGTTGATAATTTCTGGAATTAAAATATACCAAAATTTGCCTAGATTTCTAACATTACCTGCATCGGGACCCACTCGCCAGTCGCCAGTGGGCCACGGCGGCGGCGCGGCGCGGCGCGGCGCGGTTGCAGACTTGCAGTAGTGCCGGGCTGCATGCATGCCGGTTCAACATGTCTGGGCGTCAGGGACAACAGCCATCCATGGCCATGGCCACGCGGTGTTGGTTCGGGAGGCCAAGGCCATGCCCATGCTACAGCCAACCGACGACGATGGCCAAGAACGCCAAGTCAACCTGGTCGACGGTCCACCTGCTATCTCCTCTGCTGCTGCAAATGCTGAATAGCCTGAAATGCCCGGAGCCTGCAGTTCAGTCTCCGGCTCAACCCGACAACCGCCACCCACCGCTAACTCTCATACGGAGTACAGCAGCAGCAGCAGTAACTTCTTCGTCTCCGGTTAGGTGCTGGTGCTGCAGCCAGATCCTCATCCATCCATCCATCAATGGCAAAAAGTTCCAAACATGTCAACGGTCACCATGGCCTCGCTCGATCAGGCGGCAGTTCAGTCCAGCTGCATTGGTCACATGAACCAGAGTGATCTGCAGTGCAGGTGAAAAGAGGCATTGGTGTGCAGTGTTCTGCACGTGAGAGATAAAAGGAGACCACCGGGAGTATGAAAATATGATCACGGTAACAGCAGCTGCCTGCTAACAGAGTAGGCAGCATGCGTTTCTGTGCGGCGATTTTTTTTCATTTCTAACACTTTTTAATTCATACTTGAAAGCAACCCACCGAACAAATGCTCATAAAATCTAACCCCCTTTGGTCCCGCATATTGGAATGCGAACCATAGAAAATCTATACGATATTTGGCCTATGAAATGGTAGAAAACAAGATTTAATAATACGACAAATTTGATACAATGAAAATAAGAATTATATAATTATCAAGTAGAAGTTTAATTGGGTAATTTCTGGGGTACTTGAATATATTATTCCTTACTAGTTTATAATTAATCTATTAAGGCCTTGTTTAGTTCCAAAAAGCAACTCCCAAATACACTATGCAAAAAGAAGATTCTCCATCCCATCAAAATGTCATAACATGCATCGAGTACTAAATGTATATGAAATCAAAAACTAATTACACAGTTTTATTGTACTCTGCGAGACGAACATTTTGAGCCTAATTAATCAATTTTTGGACAATTTTTCACACATACAAACGAAATGCTACAGTGACGCAATGATTACGAAGTGACAACTTTGGTCCCAAGTTTGGATCCAAAATTTGGATCTAAACAAGGCCCTAGTTATGATTAATTGCTATTTTAGCCTCCTACGGTCCTACCTATGTTGTACTTAGGGATGGTAAAGGGCCATCACTTTTGTACTAAAAATTTTAAGGATCGGGCCGGATTAGGACTGGGTCAAAATAATACTAGTTTTTGAGCTAAATTTTGTTAGGGCCAAGTCAGATTGTGAAGGAACAATC